>JAUUTY010001047.1:0-105865 GCA_030979885.1 Lolium multiflorum | reverse complement strand
CAGGAACTGGCACTTCGGCATCTTGTTAATAGGTTAGTTCCGTAAAATGCACGAATATGACATAAAGTGTGCATAAAACATGTAGGTATCAGCAATAAAGTAGCATGGAACATAAGAAATTATCGATACGTTGGAGACGTATCAATATCCCTCTCAGTTCTGCTCGTCCGAGCAGGTAAAACGATAACAAAGATAATTTCTTAAGTGACATGCCATCATAACCTTGATCATACTAGTGTAAGCATATGAGATGAATGTGCAGCGATCAAAACAATGGTAATGACATGAGTAAACAATCGAATCATAAAGCAAAGACTTTTCATGAATAGTACTTCAAGACAAGCATCACAAGTCTTGCATAAGAGTTAACTCATGTCCAATAATTTAAAGTATAGACATTGAAGCAACATAAATGAAGATTAAGTTTCAGCGGTTGTTTTCAACTTGTACATGTATATCCTCATGGATACTTGTCAACATAGAGTAATATAACAAATGCAATAAGTAAGTATGTAAGAATCAATGCACAGTTCACACAAGTGTTTGCTTCTTGGGATGGAGAGAAATAGGTGAACTGACTCAACATAAAAGTAAAAGAATGGTCCTTCAAAGAGGAAAGCATCGATTTCTATATTTGTGCTAGAGATTTTATTTTGAAAACATAAAGAGAGCATAAAAATAAAATTTTGAGAGGTGTTTGTTGTTGTCAACGAATGGTAGTGGGCACTCTAACCCCCTTGCCAGACAAACCTTCAAAGAGCGGCTCCCATTTTATTTTATTTGGGTGGCACTCCTTCCAACCTTTCTTTCACAAAACATGGCTAACGAATCCTCGGGTGCCCGCCAACAATCTCATACCATGAAGGAGTGCCTTTTTATTTTAGTTTTATTATGATGACACTCCTCCCCACCTTGCTTTCTCAAGCCATGGCTAACCGAATCCTTCGGGTGCCGTCCAACAATCACATACCATGGAGGAGTGTCTCTTTAAGTTAATTAATTTGGGACTGGGAATCCCATTGCCAGCTCTTTTTGCAAAATTATTGATAAGCGGATGAAGCCACTAGTCCATTGGTGAAAGTTGCCCAACAAGATTGAAAGATAAACACCACATACTTCTCCATGAGCTATAAAACATTGACACAAATAAGAGGTAATAACTTTTGAATTGTTTAAAGGTAGCACTCAAGCAATTTACTTTGAATGGCGGAGAAATACCATGTAGTAGGTAGGTATGGTGGACACAAATGGCATAGTGGTTGGCTCATGATTTTGGATGCATGAGAAGTATTCCTCGATACAAGGTTTAGCTAGCAAGGTTATTTGAAACAAACACAAGGATGAACCGGTGCAGCAAAACTCACATAAAAGACATATTGTCAACATTATAAGACTCATACCGTCCTCCTTGTTGTTCAAAACTCAATACTAGAAATTATCTAGACCTTAGAGAGACCCATTATGCAAACCAAATTTTAGCATGCTCTATGTATTTCTTCATTAATGGGTGCAAAGTATATGATGCAAGAGCTTAAAACATGAGCACAACAATTGCCAAGTATCACATTATCCAAGACATTATAGCAATTTCTACATGTAGCATTTTTCCAATTCCAACCATATAACAATTTAACGAAGAGGAAACTTCGCCATGAATATTAAAAGCTAAGAACACATGTGTTCATACGAACCAGCGGAGCGTGTCTCTCTCCACACAAGGATGAACTTATTCAGAGAACTAAGATAACAAAACAAAATAAAAGCACACACAGACCCTCCAAGTAAAGTACATAAGATGTGACCGAATAAAAATATAGTTTCAAGAGAAGGAACCGATACTTTGTCGAGGAAGAAGGGGATGCCCGGCATCCCTGCTTAGATGCTTGAGTCTTCTGAAATATGCAGTGGATGAACCACGGGAAGATCCCCAAGCTTGAGCTTTCACTCCTCTGATCATAGTATATCATAATTTCTGACCCTTGGAAAACTTCCTTCACACCCTCAAACTTCAGCAAACTCATTAGAGGGTTAGTATAATCAAAAATTCACATGTTCAGAGGTGAAACAATCATTCTTAACACTGGACATTGCACATAACTTCTGGAAAGTTAATGGAACAAAAGAAACTCATTCAACTTAACAAAAGCGGCATTGCGAAATAAAAGGCAGAATCAAAACAGAATAGTCTGTAAAGACGAATTTTAAAATGGCACCAGACTTGCTCAAATGGAAAAACTCAAAACTAATGAAAGCTGCGTACATATCTGAGGATCACGCTCGTAAATTGGCAGATTTTTTAGAATTTTCTACAGAGACTTGTTCCAGAATTCGTGACAGATAGCAATGCTGTTTCTGCGCAGCTATCCCAAATATAACATCAACTTTGACATAGAAACTTTACTTGGCACAAAAACATGATAAAGAGGTTGCTACAGTAGTAAACAACTTCCAAGACTCAAATATAAACAAAGTAATGTAGTAAAAACACATGGGTTATCTCCTAAGTAGTTCTTTCTTTATAGCCATTAAGAGGGGCTCAGCAGCTTTAATGATGCACTCGCAAGAAATAGAAGTTGAAGAAAAGAGAGCATCAAGAGGCAAATTCAAACACATTTAAGTCTAACATGCTTCCTATGCATAGGAATCTTATAAATAAACAATGAAGAGTAAAGTAACAAGCATAGGAAGATTAAAAACAAGTGTAGCTTCAAAAATTTCAGCACATAGAGAGGCATTTAGTAACATGAAAAATTCTACAACCATATTTTCCTCTCATAATAACTTTCAGTAGCATCAAGAGCAAACTCAACAATATAACCACACATAAAGCATTCTTATCATGAGTCTCATGTATAAATTATTACTCTCCCAACATAAGCATAATCAATTTTATTAGTTGGGTGGGAGCAAATTCAACAAAGTAGCTATCATTATTATTCTCATCATTAAATATATGAGGCATAGTATCATCAAAGTAAATTTTATCCTCAATGCTTGGGGTACTAAAAATATCATGCTCATCAAAGCCAGCTTCCCCAAGCTTAGAATTTTCCATATCATTAGCAACAATAGTGTTGAAAGCATTCATATTAATATGTTCCATGGGTTTTTTAATTTTTGCATCAAACCATCCATGTCTTAAATCAGGAAATAGAATAAGAAGCTCATTGTTGTCCATTATGCCCAACTAGTGTAAATAAGAAACCAAATGTTCTAATTGCGTAGTCTAAAGGTTAGGGCTTCGAGCACAATGGCGCCTGTAGTGGCACCGTTACCTCGGAAACTCTGAGTATGAGTGCCTTTACCTTCTCCCCCGGCAACGGCGCGAAAAGTGCTTGATGTCTACGGGTGTTTCTATTCTTGTAGACAATGTTTAGCCTCAAGAGCAGAGGTTTGTAGAACAAGAAAGAAGTTTCCTAAGTGGACTGGCCCAAGGTTATCGAACTCGTGGAGGAAGAGGTCAAAAGATATCCTCTCAAGCAACCCTCTGCAACCACAAAGAAGAAGTCTCTTGTGTCCCCAACATAATCTAATAGGAAACTAGTTCGGCTAAGAGATAGTGAAATACAGGTGGTATGAATAAAAGTATAAGGGGTACTGCGCTTTAAAATAGTTACTGCCACAGTAGCTTGATGGTAGTAATAGACAGTGGGAAGTAAACAAGCAAAGAGTAACACAAAGAGAGTAACTCAAGAAACAAGAAAACAAGCAAATGAGCAGTGCGTATTTAGGAACAAGGCCTAGGGATTAGACTTTCACTAGTGGACACTCTCAACTTTGATCAAATCATAATAGATAAATGCATACTCTACACTCTCTTGTTGGATGATGAACACATTTCGTAGGATTACACGAACCCTCAATGCCGGAGTTAACAAGCTCCACAATTCAATGTTCATATTTAAATAACCTTAGAGTGCATGAAAGATCGAAACGACTAAACCAAGTACTAACATAGCATGCACACTGTCACCTTCATGCTTATGTAGGAGGAATAATACACATCAATACCATCATATCAATAGTTAACTTCGAAATCTACAAGAGATCATGATCATAGCATAAACTAAGTACTAACACGGATGCACAAGTCCATCTTGATCGCGGCCCACCTCCGACTTGGTCAAATTCTGGTGATAACAGATACAAAACACATTGCAATCATAAAGAGATATAAATAAGCACTTCACTATGCCATTCATAACAGTGAATACATATTCTGTGAAATATAGCCTAAGAGACCCACACGGTGCACACTGTCACCTTTACACACGTGGGACAAGGAGTCTCCGGAGATCACATAAGTAAACTCACTTGACTAGCATAATGACATCTAGATTACAAGCATCATCATATGAATCTCAATCATGTAAGGCAGCTCATGAGATTATTGTATTGAAGCACATAGGGAGAGAGATGAACCATAGCTACCGGTACAGCCCCGAGCCTCAATGGAGAACTACTCCTCCTCATGGGAGCAAGAATGATGATGAAGTGATGTGGAGATGGCAGCGGCACTGATGGAGAAGCCTTCCGGGGCACTTCCCCTTCCCCGTCCGGCAGGGTGTCG
The DNA here is from genome assembly GCA_030979885.1 of Lolium multiflorum. NCBI lineage: Eukaryota > Viridiplantae > Streptophyta > Magnoliopsida > Poales > Poaceae > Lolium > Lolium multiflorum. The sequence goes on along the minus strand of JAUUTY010001047.1, from coordinate 101,295 downwards.
GAACAGAGACTCTGTCCCCCGCATCTTGGCTTCGCGATGGCTATGCTCTGGAAGTTTCTCGTACCGTGGCTTATTTCGTATCGTGTTTTAGGTCAGGGACCTGGCGAAGTGTGCCTCGAGGGTCAAGGGCGACGACACCATAGGCTGGCGTGGCCAGGGCCCAGGCCGCGCCACCCTATCATCTGGGCCCACAGGGCCCTCCTCTTCTCTCGGGTGTTGTGGATGCTTCCGGGCAAAATAGGAACCCGGGCCGATTTCGTCCACCTCCGAGAATATTTACTAGGATTTCGAAACCAAAAACAGCAGAAAACAGGAACTGCACTTCGGCATCTTGTTAATAGGTTAGTTCCAGAAAATGCACGAATATGACATATAATGTGCATAAAACATGTAGGTATCATCAATAAAGTAGCATGAAATATAAGAAATTATCGATACGTTGGAGACGTATCGCATCCCTGTGCTTAGTTCTGCTCGTCCCGAGCAGGTAAAACGATAACAAAGATAATTTCTTAAGTGACATGCCATCATAACCTTGATCATACTAGTGTAAGCATATGAGATGAATGCAGCGATCAAAACAATGGTAATGACATGAGTAAACAACTGAATCATAAAGCAAAGACTTTTCATGAATAGTACTTCAAGATAAGCATCAATAAGTCTTGTATAAGAGTTAACTCATAAAAGCAATAATTTAAAGTATAGACATTGAAGCAACACAATGGAAGATTAAGTTTCAGCGGTTGCTTTCAACTTGCAACATGTATATCTCATGGATACTTGTCAACATAGAGTAATATAACAAATGCAATAAGTAAGTATGTAAGAATCAATGCACAGTTCACACAAGTGTTTGCTTTGGGATGGAGAGAAATAGGTGAACTGACTCAACATAAAAGTAAAAGAATGGTCCTTCAAAGAGGAAAGCATCGATTGCTATATTTGTGCTAGAGATTTTATTTTGAAAACATAAAGAGAGCATAAAATAAAATTTGAGAGGTGTTTGTTGTTGTCAACGAATGGTAGTGGGCACTCTAACCCCCTTGCCACAAACCTTCAAAGAGCGGCTCCCATTTTATTTTTATTTTGGCACTCCTTCCAACCTTTCTTTCACAAACCATGGCTAACCGAATCCCGGGTGCCTGCCAACAATCTCATACCATGAAGGAGTGCCTTTTTATTTTAGTTTTATTATGATGACACTCCTCCCCACCTTTGCTTTCTCAAGCCATGGCTAACCGAATCCTTCGGGTGCCGTCCAACAATCACATACCATGGAGGAGTGTCTCTTTAGTTAATTAATTTGGGACTGGGAATCCCATTGCCAGCTCTTTTTGCAAAATTATTGGATAAGCGGATGAAGCCACTAGTCCATTGGTGAAAGTTGCCCAACAAGATTGAAAGATAAACCACATACTTCCTCATGAGCTATAAAACATTGACACAAATAAGAGATGATAAATTTTGAATTGTTTAAAGGTAGCACTCAAGCAATTTACTTTGGAGGCGGAGAAATACCATGTAGTAGGTAGGTATGGTGGACACAATTGGCATGGTTGGCTCAAGGATTTTGGATGCATGAGAAGTATTCCCTCTCGATACAAGGTTTAGGCTAGCAAGGTTATTTGAAACAAACACAAGGATGAACCGGTGCAGAAACTCACATAAAAGACATATTGTAAACATTATAAGACTCTATACCGTCTTCCTTGTTGTTCAAAACAATACTAGAAATTATCTAGACCTTAGAGAGACCCATTATGCAAACCAAATTTTAGCATGATCTATGTATTTCTTCATTAATGGGTGCAAAGTATATGATGCAAGAGCTTAAACATGAGCACAACAATTGCCAAGTATCACATTACCCAAGACATTTATAGCAACTACATGTAGCATTTTTCCAATTCCAACCATATAACAATTTAACGAAGAGGAAACTTCGCCATGAATATTATGAGCTAAGAACACATGTGTTCATACTAACCAGCGGAGCGTGTCTCTCTCCCACACAAGGATGAACTTATTCAGAGAACTAAGATAACAAAAACAAAAATAAAGCACACACAGACGCCCAAGTATAGTACATAAGATGTGACCGAATAAAAATATAGTTTCAAGAGAAGGAACTTGATACTTTGTCGATGAAGAAGGGGATGCCTTGGGCATCCCAAGCTTAGATGCTTGAGTCTTCTTGAATATGCAGGATGAACCACGGGGGCATCCCTGCTTAGAGCTTTCACTCCTCTTGATCATAGTATATCATACTCCTCTCTTGACCCTTGAAAACTTCCTTCACACCAAACTTCAAGCAAACTCATTAGAGGGTTAGTGCATAATCAAAAATTCACATGTTCAGAGGTGAAACAATCATTCTTAACACTTCTGGACATTGCACATAACTTCTGAAAGTTAATGGAACAAAGAAACTCATTCAACTTAACAAAAGCGCATTGCGAAATAAAGGCAGAATCTGTCAAAAACAGAACAGTCCGTAAAGACGATTTTAAAATGGCACCAGACTTGCTCAAATGGAAAAACTCAAAACTAATGAAAGTTGCGTACATATCTGAGGACACGCTCGTGAATTGGCAGATTTTTTAGAATTTTCTACAGAGACTTGTTCCAGAATTCGTGACAGATAGCAATGCTGTTTCTGCGCAGCGATCCCAAATATAACATCAACTTTGACATAGAAACATTACTTGGCACAAAAACATGATAAGGAGAGGTTGCTACAGAACAACTTCCAAGACTCAAATATAAAACAAAGTACTGTAGTAAAAACACATGGGTTATCTCCCAAGAAGTTCTTTCTTTATAGCCATTAAGATGGGCTCAGCAGTTTTAATGATGCACTCGCAAGAAATAGAAGTTGAAGCAAAGAGAGCATCAAGAGGCAAATTCAAAACACATTTAAGTCTAACATGCTTCCTATGCATAGGAATCTTGTAAATAAACAAGTTCATGAGGAGCAAAGTAACAAGCATAGGAAGATAAAACAAGTGTAGCTTCAAAAATTCAGCACATAGAGAGGCATTTTAGTAACATGAAAATTTCTCCACAACCATATTTTCCTCTCATAATAACTTTCAGTAGCATCATGAGCAAACTCAACAATATAACTGTCACATAAAGCATTCTTATCATGAGTCTCATGCATAAAATTATTACTCTCCCAACATAAGCATAATCAATTTTATTAGTTGTAGTGGGAGCAAATTCAACAAAGTAGCTATCATTATTATTCTCATCATTAAATATAGGAGGCATAGTATCATCAAAGTAAATTTTATCCTCAATGCTTGGGGTACTAAAAATATCATGCTCATCAAAGCCAGCTTCCCCAAGCTTAGAATTTTCCATATCATTAGCAACAATAGTGTTGAAAGTATTCATATTAATATGTTCCATGGGTTTTTTAATTTTTGCATCAAACCATCCATGTCTTAAATCAGGAAATAGAATAAGAAGCTCATTGTTGTCCATTATGCCTAACTAGTGTAAACAAGAAACCAAATGTTGCAATTGCAGAGTCTAAAGGAAATAGCTTCGAGCACACACACAATGGCGCCAGAAAAGTACTGTTACCTGGAACCGGAGTATGAGTGCCTTTTACCTTTCCTCCCGCAACGGCGCCAAAAAGTGCTTGATGTCTACTGGTGCTTTATTCTTGTAGACAGTGTTGGGCCTCCAAGAGCAGAGGTTTGTAGAACAGCAGCAAGTTTCCTTAAGTGGATCACCCAAGGTTTATCGAACTCAGGGAGGAAGAGGTCAAAGATATCCCTCTCAAGCAACCCTGCAACCACAAAGCAAGAAGTCTCTTGTGTCCCCAACACACCTAATAGGTGCACTAGTTCGGCGAAGAGATAGTGAAATACAGGTGGTATGAATAAGTAGGAGTAGTACGGCGCCAAAATAGCTCGCATGGCAGTGGCTTTGATGGTAGTAATATTAAGGGAAGTAAACAAGGTAGTAACACAGCAGTAGTAATTCAGTAAAACAGAAACAAGCAGCGATAGCAGGATTTAGGAACAAGGCCTAGGATTAGACTTTCACTAGTGGACACTCTCAACTTTGATCACATAACAGAATAGATAAATGCATACTCTACACTCTCTTGTTGGATGATGAACACATTGCGTAGGATTACACGAACCCTCAATGCCGGAGTTAACAAGCTCCACAATTCAATGTTCATATTTAAATAACCTTAGAGTGCATGAAAGATCGAAACGACTAAACCAAGTACTAACATAGCATGCACACCGTCACCTTCATGCTTATGTAGGAGGAATAATACACATCAATACTATCATAGCAATAGTTAACTTCGCAATCTACAAGAGATCATGATCATAGCATAAACCAAGTACTAACACGGATGCACACACTGTCACCATTACACCGTGCAGGAGGAATAAAACTACTTTAATAACATCACTAGAGTAGCACATAGATAAATTGTGATACAAAACACATTGCAATCATAAAGAGATATAAATAAGCACTTCACTATGCCATTCATAATGTGAATAAGTATTCTGTGAAATATAGCCTAAGAGACCCACACGGTGCACACACTGTCACCTTTACACACGTGGGACAAGGAGTCTCCGGAGATCACATAAGTAAAACTCACTTGACTAGCATAATGACATCTAGATTACAAGCATCATCATATGAATCTCAATCATGTAAGGCAGCTCATGAGATTATTGTATTGAAGCACATAGGAGAGAGATGAACCACATAGCTACCGGTACAGCCCCGAGCCTCAATGGAGAACTACTCCTCCTCATGGGAGCAGCAGCGATGATGAAGATGGCGGTGGAGATGGCAGCGGTGTCGATGGAGAAGCCTTCCGGGGCACTTCCCCATCCGGCAGGGTGCCGGAACAGAGACTCCGGTCCCCGCATCTGGCTTCGCGATGGCGGCGGCTCGGAAGGTTTCGCGCACCGTGGCTTATTCTGTAAGGGTTTTCGATGCAGGGGGATTTATATAGGCGAAAGGGCAGCCTCGAGGGTCGAAGGGGCGACGATACCATGCTGGCGCGGCCGGGCCAGGCCGCGCCACCCTATCATCCGCCCACAGGGCCCTCTCGGCGGCTCTCGGGTGTTCCGGATGCTTCCGGCAAAATAGAACCCGGGGCGTTGATTTCGTCCAATTCCGAGAATATTTCGTTACTAGGATTTCTGAAACCAAAAACAGCAGAAAACAGGAACCGGCACTTCTGCATCTTGTTAATAGGTTAGTTCCGGAAAATGCACGAATATGACATAAAGTGTGCATAAAACATGTAGGTATCATCAATAAAGTAGCATGGAACATAAGAAATTATCGATACGTTGGAGACGTATCAGCTTGCTGAAACAAAGGATTAAACGTATCGAGTGGAAGATGATGTTTGTTTGCAAAGAACAGAAAGAGCAATGATTGCAGTAGATTGTATTCAGATGTAAAAGAATGGACCGGGGTCCAGTTCACTAGTGGTGTCTCTCCAATAAGATAACTAACATGCTGGGTGAACAAATTACAGGTGGGCAATTGACAAATAAAGATTCAATACATATCAATGATGACTACTATGAGATTTAATCAGGGCATTACGACAAAGTACATAGACCGCTATCCAGCATGCATCTATGCCTAAATAATCCACCTTTAGGTTAGCATCCGCACCCCTTCCAGTATTAAGTTGTAAACAACAGATAATTGCATTAGGTATGGTGCGTAATGTAATCAACACAAATATCCTTAGACAAAGCATCGATGTTTTATCCCTAGTAGCAACAAGACATCCACAACCTTAGAACTTTCTCACTGTCCCAGATTCAATGGAGGCATGAACCTCTATCGAGCATAAATACCCCCTCTTGGAGTTACAAGTATCAACTTGGCCAGAGCCTCTACTAGCAACGAGAGCATGCAAGAACATAAACAACACATATATGATAGATTGATAATCAACTTGACATAATATTCTAAATTCATCGGATCCCACCAAACACAACATGTAGCATTACAAATAGATGATCTTGATCATGTTAGGCAGCTCACAAGATCTAAACAATGATAGCACAAGCGGAGAAGACAACCATCTAGCTAATGCTATGGACCCATAGTCCAAGGATGAACTACTCACGCATCAATCCGGAGGCGGGCATGATGATGTAGAGCCCTCCGGTGATGATTCCCCTCTCCGGCAAAGGGTGCCGGAGGCGATCTCCCGAATCCCCGAGATGGGATTGGCGGCGGCGTCTCTGGAAGGTTTTCCGTATCGTGGCTCTTGGAAGGGGTTTCGCGACGAAGGCTTTGGCAGGCGGAAGGGTAGGTGAAGAGGCGGCGGCGAGGGACCCACACCATGGGCGGCGCGGCCCCTCCCCGGCCACGCCGGCCCATGGTGCCGGCCCTCGTGGCGTAACCCCTCCGGTCTCCGGAAGCTCCGCGGAAAATAAGACCCTAGGGCGTGATTTCGTCCAATTCCGAGAATATTTTTTGTAGGATTTCTGAAACCAAAAACAGCAAAACAGAACTGGCACTTCGGCATCTTGTTAATAGGTTAGTGTCGGAAAATGTATAATAATGATGTAAAGTATGTATAAAACATGCAAGTATTGTTATAAAAGTAGCATGGAACATAATAAATTATAGATACGTTTGGAACGTATCACAAAGCCATGTTATCTGAGATTCGTCGTCTCAAAGAAGCGAGTTTTATCAAGGAGCTGCACACTGAGGCCACGTGGGTCGATAACCCAGTTCTGGTCCTGAAGAAAAACACTGAAGTCCTTCGCATGTGCGTCGATTTCACGTGTCTGAATAAACACTGTCCAAAGAATCACTTTCCCCTCCCGAGGATCGACCAAATTATCGATTCCACGGCAGGTTGTGAACGTCTTCCCTTCCTCGACGCGTATTCTGGTTACTATTAGATCCGCTTGAAAGAAGAGGATGAAGTCAAAACAGCTTTCATAACCCCTTATGGTGTGTTCTGTTATAGAACAATGCTCTTCGGGGTGAAAAACGCGGGAGCCACATATCAGCGAATGATGCAGAAGTGCCTGGCCACGCAGATCGGAAAAAACATCCAAGTATACATCGACAACATCGTCATAACAACAAAGAAAGTATCATCCATGATTGATGATCTCAAGGAAACCTTCGACAACCTCGACATGTTTCGCCTCAAGCTGAACCCGACGAAATGTTCCTTTGGTGTTCCTATGGGAGAACTCCTCGGATACTTAGTGTCAACACCCGGATTTTTAAGTCCAGATGCCTGTCATGCCATACATCGCAATCCCAGGAATATTGTTGTTGCGAGACATAACAGTTGAATATCATAAGTCATCATTCATTACATACCATAGTCGTCTTACAAATAGATCACATGATCCAGGATTACACAAATAGTTGATCTACTGATCAACGAACATATTACATGGCGGAAGCGTAACGGAAGTGGACTATCTAATCCACAGGCCAACGTCTGACGTCAGAAGATTCCCTAGTTGTCGTAGGCGTCTTGCTGTCCGTCCTCCTGGTAGTTCTGCTCTTCATAGTCTGGCCATTTGAATAGCCAGGGACACAGCCGGGAGTACTTTAAAGTACTCGCAAACTAATACTAGTGTAAGTACTATCAATTTTAGTAAAGGGGGATTTGTTAGATTTGTCCCGTTTTACAAATCATAGGGGTTATCACGGCAGTAGTACCGCCAATGGTACCGCCCCGTGTACCGTAACTAGTTACGGCAGTATCGCCTAGGTACCGCTCCGGTACAGCTTTGGATCCAGAAGGTTTGGACCCCATTGCGGTACCTCAAGCGGTACCTCTAGCGGTAGTACCGCTCAAGGTCCACGTGACCAGATCTGGGAATGAAATCAGAGCGGTAGTACCGCTTCCAAATGCGGTAGTACCGCTTAGGCAAAAACTGGACATAATGGTTGGATTTGAGGAGCCTATATAAGGGCCCCTTCTTCCCCAACTCGTTTTTTCATCTCTCTCTCTCTCTCCATTGTTGCTGAGCTTAATCCTTGAGGATCTCCCAACCATCCAACCAATCTTGCTCAAATTTTGAGGAGTGGTGGAGGAGACCCCGATCTATAGTTCTACCAAGAGAGATTTCACCAATCCTTGCTATTCCTTAGTGGACCTTGGTGTTAGGGTTCCTATTGTGGGACATTGGAGGAAGTGCATCCATGGAGGCTAGCTTGGTGTTGTACTAGCTCCATGGATTATTGGGAGCCTCCTTGTGGTGTGGAGCTCGCCCCAACCTTGTGAAGGAATCACCGCCTCGACCGGTGCCTTAGTGGAGAAGGGGGAGCACCTTCGTGGAGCTCTCTCGAGGAAGAAGGTGAGGCCTTCCTTCGTGGTGTGGCCGTCTAGCCTCTTGTGTGAGGCTAGCACCTCCTCAACGCAGACGTACTTCCTTTTGTGGGAGGAACTGCGACAACAAACCTCGCCTCGTCTCCGCGCCCTCCGGTTGTCCCGCTCCTTACTCTTACTATCTTGTGTTGTTCCTTTACTTGTTGCACTTGTTCTAGGATCGCCGGCCACCGGTGAGCTCTCCGACCCCCTACCCACGCCGCCTGTGAGCTCGTGTCTCGCCGGAGACGACGATGCACGATAGCTGTTGGATCGCGTTCTAATCGTGCGTCCCAGATAGAAACATAACATTTCGCTGTTTAAACGTCGCTGACAGTGGGTCCCACTGTCAGGCAGCCCACGCATGCGAGACGCGCAGATGGGCTGGCCCATTTCTTTTTCTCCCTGTGGCCCAGCTAGTTTTCCCGCGCAAGCCCATCTTTTCAAATTCGAATAATTCAATTAAATTCAAATCCTTTACAGATGCTATGTTCCAAATTAAATAGAATCAAATCTACTGAGCCAAATTTAATGAATTTTATATATTTGGAAAGCTTATGAAATTCTCTAAACACCTACACTAGTCTCAACCCTAGATTCATTGTAGAATTCATATAGTAAAAATAACAAGGTAGGGCCTTTACAAACTTCAAACATTTATTAAAAATCAACCGTAAATGATTTTGAGTTGATTCCAACTCTCAAAAATCACATTTCATATTGTCTATCTGAATATGTAAAAATATGACATGGTTGCTTCATATGATCATGGGCTAGAATAAATAATGGCTATATGGCTATTTCTAGTCTATTTAAATTATCCCAAAATTATTTATTTAATAGTATGAGACGTATCCTCTCATTTAAATCTTTTTCTCAAGTAATTCAACATGAGGTATTGACCTTGGTCGATATAATCTCATATTGTATTATTTGGTGATATTAAATTATTACTATGTTAGTGTTAAATTGCATGAGGTGTAATACCTCATTTAAATCATTTTCCCAAATGATAATTATGAAGTGTTGACCTTGGTCAACATGGGTTCATACATTATTATTTGAGGAGATTAAATCTTCACCAGATTCAATGAGAGGAAATTATTTCTCCAAAGAACTAAATAGAAACTCTAATCAATATTTTTAATGAGAGGAATTTTTTTCTTAAAAAGAAAACAAAGTCAATCACCATGCTAATAATGATGTGATGCTAGAATAGCTTTTGTGAACCCTTGGTGTGTTTAGTCTAGCACTTAAGATTTGTTTGGTGATTGTATACCTCGTATTCGTTTATAGACGCTAGTACCGAGGAATACCAGGAGGAGGAGGTCTACTTTGAAGAAGAAGAAGAAGAGAACTTTGACCACTGTACCAATCAAGGCAAGCTATACTCTTGCAAGATACCTTAGTGCAAAGCTCTACTAGAGTAAGGCACTCTTACATAATACTTTATGCTTAATGATCCCAACCCAAGTTTTTACCTTACAAGCTTTTGACTTTGGTTTATCAAAATGTATTTTTGATTCATGATTCACTTGGTCTAGATATAGAGCAGTACAAGAGCATCAAATTTAGCCTAGAGCAATACAAGCTAGTTAGCACCCCTCATGACTAGTTGCTAGTGCTAAAACTAAAATTGACTACTCTAGATGGGAACATATGAAATGAAATGACTTTGAAAACCTTGGAATGATGAGTCATTCTATTGAAAGAGTTTGAAGGTGAATATGACATGAATGATATGTTGAATTTGACAAAAACTGATGATTGGGTTCGGATGTGATACCATTCCAATTTTACAAGTACCCCCACAATACCTGATTATGGGTAGGGCTTCAGAAGTTTATGTATTTTAGTATGGGTTCCCTCTAAACAAGCGTCATAGGGGTTATGCCGAGGCTGCCTCCATTGAAAGTGAAATGACGTGAAATGAGGTGAATGTCCAGCCCAAGCCCTGTGCAGTTCGCAGGTTGACGGTTTGTCTTCACTGGGAGGCCAAGCTAATGGGGAGAGGTGCCTATACTTGGGTATGTAAGTGAAAGGTTATGGTTGATGATCCGCATACTGAGTTATGATTATTCAGGGTTATCCCTGACGGATGTAATCAATAGTTGTGGCACAAGTGTACAACCTCTGCAGAGTGTAAACCTATTCGAATAGCCGTGTCCACTGTTAACGATTGGAAAGGCCATACTGTTCCGTTGTCGATGTTTTCTAAAAAGGAATGATGAATTGAAAGGTGACTTGACTTGAATCACAACAGAGTTGTGGGAATGACACTAATGTTCCCACTTGAGTTAGTTAGCAAATGAAGAGTCTTTTACTAAATGCTTATGAACTAAAATTGGCTTTATGCAAATAAACCTAGAGCTTAGCATCCCCTTACTAAAATTGATAGCACACTAGTATTAGTTTGCGAGTACTTTAAAGTACTCATGGTTGTGTCCCTGGCTATTCAAATGGCCAGACTTTGAAGAGGAGCAACATTATCAAGACGACGGACAACAAGACGTCTACGATAACTAGGAGCATCTTCTGACGTCAAGCGTTGCTGTGGAATAGATAGTCCACTACTACTTCGCTTCCGCTACTTGTTGTGTTCGTTGATCATTAGATCAACTATTATTGTAATTTTGGATCATGTGATCTTTTATTGTAAGACGACTATGGTTTGTAATGAATGATGACTTTATGATATCAACTGTTATGTCTCGCAAAAACAATCTTCTTGGGATTGCGATGTATGGAATACTAGGCATCTGGACTTAAGAACCGGGTGTTGACAAATTGGTATGAGAGCCATTGTTTGACCTTAGGAGACCCTAGTTAGAATGGATGTCTGAAAAACTTAGTTTCAAAAACAAATGAAGTGAATATTTATGAAAAACTATTCACTCTCTTCTCTTTGAGATCTTTTCAAATTAAGGAAGACATGCTCTACTTTACATTGAAATTCTACATAAAATTTTGACACACTTGCTCACTTCTCTAACTTACTTATCCAATTCACTTACAGATGGATCAGCTCAACAACACCAAGTTTTACCAGTTGGGCAATGGAGGGAACCTGATCTTCGAGAGGGACTTAGACGCTTTGTCTGAGCATCTCGGACGCCCGCACCCGGAGTTCTTTGGAACTCAAACTGATTACCAGCCCGGAGGAGAACTACAGTGGGTTGTAGTCGTGGATCTGAGAGGCAAGATGGAGCCTCCTACTTCTGAGAGGATCCACTTTTCTGTAAGGGAAAGCAACTGGCTAGATGGACTAGCTAGAGCCCTGCAGGAAAGCACTTGCCCGTCTGTATGGGCAGCATGTGACTGAGCTTTATGGGACTCGCTTTACTCACCTCGCAAGGCATGACTCCATTGGAGGACGCATGGCACTGTCACCCCACCCGGAGCTGAAGTATCACGTGGAGCACCTGGACTTTATGCTGCACGAGACCTAGAAGGAGCTGGACAACTCTCGTGTCTACGCCAACCAGACCCACCTCCACCTGTCCCAGCAGACCGATGCCATCAAGATGCTTGCGAAGGATCGCAACTCACTCCGCCAGCAGCGTGCCAAGAAGGACGCTACCATTGCGCGCCTCTGTGGGGACCCCGGACTAGCTGTCCGAAATACCCTGTTATGTATTCCTCTCACGACCCCAATGATCAGTCTGCCATGAGAACATAACCGAACTGAATATCCAGATTACAACATCCATTACAAGTACCGAATAAACAGTCTTAAAACAATAGGGTCACATGACCCAGTCTTACACGAATGCCACATCGGGCAAGTTCACACAAACATAGAAGCGCATACACGTCATCATCGTCGGGCCCAAGTCATGCCTTTAGACCTACAGGCAGCTGACTTGGAGATCGTCCTAGGTCGCATAGTCGTCCTGGTAGCCTCCGTCATCTTGATAGTCCTCCTCATAGTCTGGCCAAGTAAATAGCTAGGGACAAAGCCGTGAGTACATTTGGAATTGTACTCGCAAACCATCACAAGGGGTGCTAACATAAGCTAACTAAAGGAGGCAAGAGAGGAAGGACAGTTTCTCTTGTGGATATAGCATGCATCAGTTTCTCTTGTGGATATAGCATGCATCAGTTTCTCTTGTGGATATAGCATGCATAAGTTTCTCTTGTGGATATAGCATGCATCAGTTTCTCTTGTGGATCTGGCATCCCGACATCTCAAGTGATGGGGACACTCGGATGATCCTATGACATCTCTATATCTTTGTTAAAGAAGAGTTAGCATTCTGCCATCTCAATTGATGGAGATACTGGGGAAATCCTATGACATCTCTATATCTTTGTTAAAGAAGATTTCCTTTACATGAAACATTAGTAGAGGTTCCCCACTTTGTTTTATTTTCAAGCGACCATCTCCATATGGCCGACACACACACCTTTCCGGTACCCTTCCGGTACATCCAACACAACATTTCCTTTGCAAAACCTTTGTCAAAACAAAACTCAAGCCCAGGTTAAGGTTGGCCTTTTCAACTCGTCCATGACCACGGACGCGGCTATTCGAATAGATTGATACTCTGCAGAGTTGGCGCACTTTCCCCACAAGAACCAACAAAATCCGCCGGGATCATCCCCGGGTCATCATACGAAAGTATGCGAGTATCGGATAGTCAGTCATAGTCTTTCGCCCGCCTCTATTGTCATGAGTTCCTTCCTTGTGGGCTTACCCCTTGCCGGCACCCCGGCAGCATACCTACTCTTGAGCGTATCTCCGGCGCCATGACGGAAGACCCTCAGTAATCGTACGGCTACAAGTTAATGCAGTGTATTGCCTCCTTCAGAGCGCAACCCGGCGTCAGAGGTCGTCGTAACCCTCCCTGGAGAGTTGTGAAGGTGGCTCATGCCAATTTCAACAGACGTCAAACTAAGCCCGTGCCCACTTTGAGTAATGTGGTTGCGCAAGTAAAGTTGGTTTGGCGAACACTTATACGCAGTGCTCGTTTTTCCATAAACCTTAACCCTTAACATTTCCACATGTCCAGCAACCATACAACATCTTTCCAACACCTTTACCAAAGACCTTTGCTTTCATAAACCTTACGCTTGAGTATGCTTTCCTCACTCAAGGTTTTCTCAAAACATTTACAAAAAGGTAAACCTTTAGGGGTTCCCATCCTAAAGTTTCATGAGAGGAATCTAAAATTATCTCCATGGCCGAAATGGTGACCATAATGTCATTGAGGGGGTTGGGTGAGTGGTAAAAAGAGAGCTCACACTTGCTTAAAGTAAGCATGTACAAGACAAGACATATGGTATTAAGTTCTCAGATTTTATGATGCTATCTTACTACTTTTAAGGTAGTATAGTTTTAATCAAATTCTTAGTATTCGGCATATTCATCCCATTTTGTGAATACACCAAGATCATGGCATTGATACCTTTATACTACAAAAGGGGTGGGGGTGGTGTAAGTTATTGTCTAGGAATGAGGTATGCTCAAGTTGAGCATACAAGATAACCCAAGTGGAATGGCACGGCCATACTTTCCATACATCCCAAAACACATAGACAATAGTGGAGTATCACCTCTAGGGAGTACCCCATTTGCAACCTGTTACCCTCCAAAACCCCCGACGGGCTTTGACTAAGTAACACGAAGAGCCGGGAGGCTCCTAGGGCCGCTTAGTGGATCCCCGGCACCTCGCGTCGTCCCGCAAATCTTCCGCGCGCGTCCCCTGCTGTTCTGGGCGTACACCCGACCTAGACCTGGTCGGGAAGGTGTTAGTGCTTCGATTGTTCCCTGCATGGTAGACACGTGCACATTAAATACGAGCCTTATCGGCTCGCGTGGATCGGCTCAAAGAGCCGATCGCCCCATGGTCCTTGATGGATTAGCAATGGCATGGGGATCCCGCTTGATCGACAAAGCCGGCGATCCACGACGGGCTAGGGTTTTCACCGCATAACCGAACGTCCTACGTGCGATCGGGCTCAGCAGCAGAGACGATGCAAACTACCCCTACGAGAGGCCTAAAAACCAACATAACGTTGATCCCCGGAACATCCCTCGCAGGGACGGTAAACAGATCTAACGCACCACCGGATCCTCCGACCCCGCATAAGGCCTAACTATGCAGATATTAAACTAATCCCTGCAGATGCAGGGAGCAACTATAACGGATCGGATCTACTAAGCATGATCAAGCAAGATGCTGCTAGATATGCAAGGGTTAGACGTAAGGGCAGCTAGATATGCAAGGGTTGCACTACGATAGCATATTACGTGAAGAACAATGCTAACCCTAACACATCTAATGATAACCACGTTGCTCGCCATCAAAAAGGCTTCAGCACGAGCAACGCATGAACAATAGCACGCTGCCTAGATCGCGAGATGCGATCTAGGCAGCATGATGCTTACCGGTAAGAACCCTCGTAGGAAAGGGGTGGCGATGCGCCGAGATTGGTTTGTTTTGGTTGAACGGTGATTGTCCTTCTTTTTCGATAACCCTAGATACATATTTATAGTCCAAGGGACTTTTCTAATTGAGGCGTGCACCTAACCGTGCACGGGCAGACTCTATCTCTTAATCTAGATTACAACACGATCTAATATGTTACAGATACACGGGCAATTAAGCCCAAACTCTTAGCGAGGCCGCTTCGAAGATGTTCCACGTGTACGTCCTTCAAGTCCATCTTCACTTACGCCCACCTCCCGATTTGGCCAAAATCGGGTGGTAACACATGCCCCCGGTTTTGATAATGATAATTGCAAAACCATCTGCATTCTTCGAAGGGTCATGTCGTGGCAGAACCGTCGCAGTTTTCTTCATGATGACGTCTTGCCTCTCGCCTCTGCACGACTTGATTCGGCACCACGTCCTCGGGAACTGCTTAGGCATTAAACCATATATTCCCCCTTTTATTCAGCCACTTCCTGTAGCTCCTTTTCTTCATCCCCTTCGCACCAGCACTTCCAAAAACCCTCCTCGGCCACAATGTCTTCTTCCTCTTCTTCTTCCACCTCGTCGGGTCTTTCCTACGTGTCCTCTCCCATTAGGGAATCGACACCAGAGTGGGGTACGCAGGCGGCGTACGACATCCTTGCCCCAACAGCATGGGACAAGGACGACCACGACTTCTCCGTCTGGACCGAGGATGACAAATCCTCGACTGACGGGGAGAGTGACCTCCGCTTCCTCGCCAATGAGGAAGCGGTGAAGGAGAGCGACGACGACTGCTTTTCCTGGGACGGGGTCACCTCCTCCGAGGAGATAAAGGAGGAAGAGGAGGAGGACGACAGCTCTTCCGACGAGCCGCCGGCCAAACGCCATTGCCCCTGGCCCGGGAACCTCAGTGACTTTGACAGCGAGGACGACGATGCTGACGAGGAGGATGAAGACAACGAGGGTCCTGCCGGCGGCCGTTACAGCAGCGACGACGAGCCGGCCGGGAGCAGCGCTGACAGCGGCGATGGCGATGATGAGGGTAGCAGCAGCCCCTAGATAGGATAGTGCTAGGAGTAATAGACGGGGCAATGTATCCCCTAGGCCTTCCTTTTGAGAGCAATCAGTTCTTATGTAAGAAATCTCGTTCATCAATGAAGAATTTTCCCCAATTCGACTTTCACCGATTTCCCTTGTGATGATTTAGCCGATTGCTCTCTGCACCGAATCTGCCGATTGTCGATTCGGTCGACGCTCAATGAGCCGATTTCCATGCCTTGGTCTCTCATGATAACTGAAACCTTGGAAATCCAAGTCCCCCACGCTTAATGTTGGTTTCTGAGTGGCCAGACCCCAAACTTGATGCCTTCAGGAGAACTTTTTTGGGCCATTGCTGAAAATTTCGACCGCCTGCAACCTTTCTCGCGATGCTTCATCTCTGTGCAGCAACAAATTGACCCAAAGCCTAATCACTGACGATGGCTTCTTCCTCCAACTCCCCATCAAACCTGGTGGTTTTCCCTTGCAAGGGCTCGCCGCCTTTCAGCATGGTTACGATGCAGAGATCGCCGATTTCAATACCATCGGCTCTTCAAAGCGAAGAATCTTCAGGGTCAGCTGCCCCCCGAGTCTCAGTCAAGACGAGGATAAAGGTGTATCAACCAAATGGTCCATCGTCGGCTTCCATGGCAGAGAACCTCCAAGGTGAGCTGCCCCCCGAACCGCTCTAGCTCTTCATCCGAACAGGGCAGGAAAGTTTACACCCAAAGAGACGACAATTCCTGGTGAGGATGTTTGGTGAAGTTGTCACCTTGGCTCAGCCCGTAAGCAGCAACGCCACGGCCGATTGCTTCATCATCGGTCATCCTCATGGTCCTAGACGGGATATGCTTGTCCTGCCCTTGTGGTTGATCAGGGCTACCACCCTCAGTCTTGCAGACGCTCAGGGACCAAACGGTTAAGTCCTCGCAGCCTCGCCACAGCTTTGTCCTCAAGCGATGCTGCATGGCTTGGAACTTGTCGATGTCTACGCATCGGCTGTGCTCAAAATTTTTGATTTTCCATTTTTTGTGGCCGATTTGCTTACGTATCCCCCATACTTGAGCTGCTCTGCTGGCAATTTGACATCCGTTCCCAGCCCGTATCCTCGTATCTCATCCATCTATGTGCCCCCGAGCCGTTCTGTCAAGTAATTGATGGCATCGGCTCTTCAGGCGTCTGCTGGATCGATGCTGAACACAGACAAAAGAATGTCGAGGATGGTTTTGGCCGATTACCGGAATCGGCCTCCTTCTTTGTTGCAATGCTTGATGATGATGTGCAACTTCTCGGATTTCCATTGTAGCTACGTGGCCTGCTGGAGATAAGATCCTTTGCTTTCATTTTTTGAGGGCCGATCGCAGGGATCGGCCTTGCCACGTATGTCCAAAGTATTGGACGTGCTACTCTGTCCAGCCCACGGATACCATGTTTGTGTCTGCCGATGCGTCTGCATCGGTGATACCTGTGCATCGGCTTTCAGCCTGTTGGGGCGCCATACTTTCTTTGGCGGGCGCCTTCGTCTCCACTATTTGCTGGATTTTCGCGGCCGCATCGGGCCGCGCTTTCTCAACGTGTACAGGTGTCTCGGCTTCTTCCAAGTTTCGCTGGCCTGCCACGCTTCGAGAATGGCTGAGTCCATCAGGGCACCACCTTGGTCGGTGATACCTATCTTCTTCTCCATCCGACTCCTCGAAGTCTTCTTCTTGAGATGACTCAGCTCGTTTACTCTGAGGTGGGAGAGGTCCTAGACGTTTGAACACCAAACTCGGCTTGCCCCCTTCTTCCTTGCTTTGTTGCATTCTAGGCAGTTCTCGATTGTTGGCAATCGGCTCATTCCCGAGTCCCAGCAATGTTTGAAGAAGGACAGTCCCAGTCTTTGTCCACGTTGTCTTGCTCCCTTAACCTCCCGCTGGCGCGACGTTCGTACCCGCCGTTGTTGCCGCCACGACGATACCTCCTGTTCTCCGCATCGGACCGACGACATCTATCATCGTCTTCGTCGTAGCGTTGACGTCGGTCGTATCGCTGCTCATATTTTTTGAGGAGATGCACGGATAATGGGCGCTGATACCGTATGCTTCTCACCTCCTCCTCGGTCAGGTACCGTCTATCGTCGTCTTGGGGCCGGTCGCGTGGAACGGCCACCTCTTTATCCTTGCCACGAGAATGGCTGCTCTCTGCTTTGTCCGAGCCATGGCGAATCACGAACCCGGCCATATTGACATCAAAAGAGAACCCTGGTTCTCTTATGGAGAGGCTTAGGTCTACCATGTTGACGTCTGGAAACGGACGCCTGTCTACCTTCATGGCAAACTGTCCGAAAGTTAATCGGCCTGCTTCTATCGCCATCTGAATTTGTGCGCGCAGATTTGCGGGGCCGTTGGTGGGTGTGCGTGAACGTATGATGCCACTTGCAGTATGGCCTCTTGTTCATCTCTTGTGCCGTAGGGATCTTGTGGCCTTCGGGTAGCTTCAACTGTTTCTCTTTCAGAACAGATCGAAGATCTGTTCGGTTTGGTCACGTCAAAGTCCAACCCTCTTGGAGGCCCTGGTGGATTCACCCATTGGCAGGACACAGGCACCGGCGTCCGAGTCCACTCGGCTACTGCAACTTCCTGATCTTCCGTAGAATCTTCATCTTCATCGGCATTGACCAGGCTGATCGCGCGCTTGAACTTGTCTTGGTACAGTTCTGGATGGCGCTGCTCATATAAGGTCAGTCTGTTGACCAGGTGCGTCGAGTTGTACTCAACTTGGAACGTCGATCCTTGAACGACGCTGCCAGGCCTGCCACGGCCAGCTCGACCGCCTCTTTCTCGCTTATATGAACCGAATAGCATCGGTTCTGACAGTTCGAAACGTTGAATGTACTCAGCCACTGTTCTCTCCTCGCTTTTGCCGAACTGTGCTAGTTCGGCAATACCAGCTTCAGTAGTCTCTGAATGGTATTGGGTGTGGAACAGTTCCTCCAGCTGCTTCCATGATTGCACCGAATTTGGCTGCAAAGAGGTGTACCACCCAAAAGCTGGACCGGTGAGGGATTGCGAGAAGCACCTCACCCGTAATCGATCCTGATGCCGAAGCCATGCCAGCTGGGCCAGGTATCGGCTCACGTGCCGATGGAGCTCGACCCTTCCGCCCCACCGAATTTGTTGAAGTCCGGAAGCCGGTACTTGGGCGGTAGTGGGATCAGGTCGAACTCATTGGGTACGGCTTGGAATAGCCGATTATCTTCTTCTTCGGCAAGATGCCGAATTGGTCCCTCGGACTGCGCTGATCTGATCTGCGGTGGAGGTAGTAGCAGCTGAGCTTTCTCGGATTGGTGCAGGTGGTGTACTTGGCTAGCCACGCTTGTTTCTCTTCTGCTCCTAGACTCCCCGCTGTTGCAGTTATCCTTCCTGCCGGAACAATTGCTCCCGCTCCGGCAATCCCTCCTGGTGGAGCCTGGATCGCTGCGCCCGATGTTGCAGTCCGGCACATACGCACACACGTATCCGTGTGGGATTTCCTTGGGCGGGTCAGGTACGAACTGGTAGTCGCCCGGTCACCCCCATCCTTGTAGACGACGTATGCCGGCGAGCTTTGTTGTGGTGGAGCCGCCGTTGCGTACGGCAGAGGCGGCCTGGTGTGGAGCTGCATCTCTCCCTGGTGAGTCCCTAGAACAGGTCCTGAAGGGGAGTAACGACGCTCCATGATCTCTTGTACCACCCGGAGCGCAACGCGCTCCAAAGTGTTCACCAGGCTCTCAGAGTGCCGATGCAGTGAATGGGCCACCACATAGTTGATCTCCTGACGCAGGGCTTGGGTACGTTCCTGTGAAGGGAGAGACAGATCCACCCTTCAAGGACGCCTTGTGGCGTGAATCCTTTGAATCTGACGCCGTGCGACCGGGTCTTTCAAAGGAGCCGATTAGTTCGGCTTCACGATGGCTTTCAACTCGTCGTACTTTTTCTTGTGATCCGGAGGGAGTTCCTCGTACGTGATCTGTTCCTCTGCCATCTCGGATGCCGATGTCGACGTAGATTGTCGACGTAGACGTTGAAGAAGTGTCCCACCGGGCGTGCAGAATGTGTTACCCTCCAAAACCCCCGACGGGCTTTGACTAAGTAACACGAAGAGCCGGGAGGCTCCTAGGCCGCTTAGTGGATCCCTGGCACCTCGCGCCGTCTCCAAATCTTCTGGCGCGTCCCGGCGGTTGCTGGGCGTGCCACTGACCTAGACCTAGACCAGGGAAGGTGTTAGTGCTTCGATTGTTCCCTGCATGGTAGACACGTGCACATTAAATACGAGCCTTATCGGCTCTCGTTTCCCTTTGGATCGGCTCAAAGAGCCGATCGCCCCATGGTCCTTGATGGATTAGCAATGGCATGGGGATCCCGCTTGATCAGGACAAAGTGGCGATCCACGACAGCTTAGGGTTTTCACCGCATAACCGGAACGTCCTACGTGCGATCGGGCCTAGCAGCTACGAGAGACGATGCAAACTACCCTACGAGAGGCCTAAAACCAACATAACGTTGATCCCCGGAACATCCCTCGCAGGACGGCAAACAGCATCTAACGCACTCCACCGATCCTCCGACCCCCAGCATAAGGCCTAACTATGCAGATATTAAACTAATCCCCGCAGATGCAGGGAGCAACTATAACGGATCGGATCTACTAAGCATGATCAAGCAAGATGATGCCCTTACGTCTGGATAGACGTAAGGGCAGCTAGATATGCAAGGGTTGCACTACGATAGCATATTACGTGAAGAACAATGCTAACCCTAACACATCTAATGATAACCACGTTGCTCGCCATCAAAAGGCTTCAGCACGAGCAACGCATGAACAATACTAGGCTCGTGCTGCCTAGATCGCGAGATGCGATCTAGGCAGCATGATGCTTACCGGTAAGAACCCTCGTAGGAAAGGGGTGGCGATGCGCCGAGATTGGTTTGTTTTGGTTGAACGGTGATTGTCCTTCTTTTCCAATAACCCTAGATACATATTTATAGTCCAAGGGACTTTCTAATTGAGGCGTGCACCTAACCGTGCACGGGCCGGATTCTATCTCTTTAATCTAGATTACAACACGATCTAATATGTTACAGATACACGGGCAATTAAGCCCAAACTCTTAGCGCGAGGCCGCTTCGAAGATATTCCACGTGTACGTCCTTCAAGTCCATCTTCACTTACGGCCCACCTCCTGATTTGGCCAAAATCGGGTGGTAACACAACCATACATATATGACAACAATATCATGAACAACACACATAGAACCAAGGTGCTTTGAATATCAACAAATGACATTCAACTAGACACCAAATCAGAGATCAAAGCATGGCTTGCCTTGGTTGGCTTGTCCCTGGTCTTCCTCAAGATCTTCTCCAAAATCCTCCCCTTCAACTTCACCCTCGTTCGTATCTAGCGCCGCAAAAGTAAACGGTACACATAATCAATACACAACATAAGAACCAAGGGTAACTTAGTAAAATATGCAAAACATGCAGGGGAGTTGTTTGGAAGTAGTAAAAGATGGGTTGTTTAATTTAAAACCAAATGGTGGTAAAGGTTTGAATGAAACAATCAAATTTTGAACCTATCATTGCATGTGACACACATACATTCATAACCAGAGACAAAATTCTATGAACAGAGACTAACGATATTTTTCCTAGGTGCACAGTAACAAAATAAGAATAATACAATTTGATTCATTCAAAAATATTAATTTTTCAATTTTTGGAATTAAGAATACTAACCAGAATACAGTGATCATGTTTAATACATTAAAAATTGTAAAAAATCCTAAAAATACAAGGTCAGTGGCATTGGATAGGTATTTTCATACTGGTTCTACTGCAATTTGAATCACTTCATTTTGATCTACCAAACTCAAGTTATAAGCAAAACAGTACACTGGCAGATTTCCATTTTTAATTTCTATTTCAAATTTTCAAACGAAATAAAAAGGGCGGAAAGATCTGGGCCGTGCTGGTGCTGTGCAGTTGGGCCAGCCCAGTGGGGCTCTCCGGTGGCCGGAGAAAAAAAAAAAAAAAGAAAAGGGCTGGTGGCGGGTACAGCCACGTGTGCCATCCGGCCCGACGGCCGTGCGCCGACCACCCGGTCCGCCCGGCTCGACCGGATCTCGCGGACGCGCCGGTCCAAACTGCGTTGGCGCTTGTGCCAACCGGGTGACCATCCAGGGGCTGTTTCCTTGTCCGGTCACCACCCGGCGCCAGCCCGTTTCAACCGGACTGCCGGTCCAGCCCTGCCGATCGTCCCTGACCGGCCGAGTCCGAGTCTGCTCGACCAGATCTATTCTGGGTCGGTTATTTTCGTACTTTTTGGACCTGAGGTCGTCCCAGACACCTATATAAATCCCTGGGACGCCCCACAAGTTGCTTTAGACCATGTTTAGGATAAACCCTAGTTCATAGTTGTTTGCTTTGCAACTCTATTGAATCTCTACACCCGATTGCTTTGATTTGGTGTGGAATTGCTGAAAGTCTTGTGTGATCTGTTGTTCCATTGGGAATTGGGAGGTTGCAACTTACCGCTTCGTGGTCGGCGGCTACGTGCGCAATTGTGTGGAGTTGCGAATATCTTGCAGGGTTGAGAGCTGTTGCATCTGGCGACAGGGACCAATCGAGAGATCTCGTTGCGTCATACAAGTTATCTCCGCTGTGTTCATCGTGTGTTCATCACCATCCACCTCGCTTACTGAGAAGATCGGTCCACCCCTTATCATCTTGGTATCAGATTTCAGCGTTTCTCGGTAAGCCATCCACAATCCACCCCATAGTTGAGTTTGTTGCCTGCCAAAACTCACCGGCGAGAAGCGACGAGCAACACGAAGAGCCGGGAGGCTCCCAGAACTGCTGGTGGGCCCTGGTCCCTCGGGCGACGGCCCGCAAAATCCGGCACACGTCCTGGCTATTGCGAGGGCGTGCCACCTGACCTATACCTGATCAGGAAGGTGATGGATTGCTTCAATTAGCTTCCTGCATGGCAGACACGTAAACATTAAATCCGAGCCTCGATCGGCTCCCAGGTTACCCTGTGAATCGACTCAAAGGAGCCGATCGACCCATGGTTCGTATTGGATCTACGATAACACGGGAATTCTGCTTTATCAATACCAAGTTAAATTGACCTACGACAGTCTAGGGCTTTCACCGCATAATTGGAACGTCCTACGCGTAGTTGAGCCTGGCAGATACGAAAGATAACAGAAATCTCGTCCTAGAAGAGGCCAAAAAACCAACACAGAGTCGATTCCCGGAACACCCCCTCTTGGATCGGTAAACCATATCTTGCGCATTACTGGATCGTTCAACCCGTTTGCAAGGCCTAACCATGCGGATATCAAACTAATCCTTGGAGAACAAGGAACGACCATAACAGATCAGATCTACTAAATAAAGACCAAGCAAAACGCTGCCCTTACACCTAAGATAGGTGCAAAGGTAGCTAGATGTTTAGGAGCAACATAACTAAGCAAACATATCAGAAAAGTATCGATGTTAGCCCTAACACATCTATGATAACAGTATTACTCGCCATCAACAAGGCTTCAGTACGAGCAACACAAAACAACGAATAAACGATATCGCCTAGATCGCAAGATGCGATCCGGCAGCATGACGCTACCGGAAGAAACCCTCGAAACAAGGGGTGGCGATGCGCCTAGATTGTGTTTGTTGTGAACGTGATCGTCCTCCTTTCTCAATAACCCTAGGTACATATTTATAGTCCGTAGACTTTCTATCTTTGGAATAAACCTAACTGTACGAACTAAACTCTCTCTCTTAATTCTAAAAACGTGATCTACCATAATGTACAGATATGCGGGCAATCTAGCCCAAACTCGCACAAGGCCGATTCAGAAACACTTTATGTGCATATTCTCTAAGCCCATCTCAATCACGGCCCATCTCCTAATTTTGCTAAAATATGGCGATAACACATGCCTCCTGGTTTTGGCAATAATAATTCCAAAACCACTCCGTTTTCCTTCATCGTGATTTGACATAGCAGAGCAGAACCGCCGCAGCCCTTTCATCATGATGCCTTGCCTTCTCAACTTCTCCGTACTGCATGATTTGACGGTTTTGGCACCGCATCCTCGAAAACTGCCACATCATTGAATCATCTTCCACTAAATCCCCTTTATTTAACCTCATCCGAGCAGTTTGCCTCCTCATCCTCTTGCTCTGCATTAGCAATCGACACTCCCTTCCTCTGCCATGGACTCCTCCTCTACCTCCTGCTCTTCCGGCCTCTCCTCCCAATCCTCCTCCTCCCGTGAGCCGACGCCGGAGTACGACCCGATAGCGGCGTACGAGGCCCTCGCCCCACTGTGGTGGGACGAGGCGGATGGGACTTCTCCGTCGGGTCGGAGGATGACGAATACTTGACCGACGGGGAGGACAACCTCCAGTTCCTCATCGACGGGGATTTGGAGGAGGAGAGCGACGACGGCGCCCTCTCCTGGGGGAGGATCTCTCCTCTGACGAGGAGGAGGAGGAAGCGGAGGAGGACACCTCCTCCGATGAGTACCCGCCGACGAAGCGCTTCCGCGCCGGGTCGGAGGACGACGACGACGAAGAAGAAGAAGACGAAGCCCCTGCCGGCAGCTTCAGCAGCGACGAAGACATCGCCGGCAGCAGCGCCGACGGCAGCGCGGACGGCGACGACGAGGGCGGCGATGGCAGCGACGGCGCCGGCCCCTAGACTAGGGACTACTAGAATAGGGCTAGTAGTAGCATTTTAGGTAGCAGATCCTCCTTTTGAGAGCAATCGGCTCTTACTGTAAAAAACCCTCTTATCAATGAAAAATGCTTCCATGTTTGATTTTGCCGATTGTCAAAGTAGGTCAACGCGCAAAGAGCCGATAGCAACGCATCGGTCTTTCACCACAAAACGCCAGCAAGGCCAAACTCAGTTAGACAGGTCCAAGCGGACATTCCCCCAATTCAAACGGTAACCTGTGACCCTCATCCAAAGGACCAAACTCAGATCTCCAATTGCCCATCGAACAGATTCGACCCACAGAAACGCGAGTCACAGATCCCCAATCGTGCAGGTCCATCTCCGCCAGCGAATCAGATGGCGGAATCGTCCAACACCAACGCAACGGTCTCTGGCCTGAAGGTAATCCTTAACTGCCCCTCACCATCCGAGCATAGTGTTAGAACTAATAGCAAACACCTGAATTAATGCCTTTTTCCACCATTAATTTTAGGTATCAGACATTCTGTTGCCGCATCCTTCTCTCCCGAACTCTCTTTGTCTTGGCCCCCGTACTGTCGAGAGTCCTGCCCATCTGATTTCTTGCGAGGCCAATAGGATTCCCTTCGTGCACCAGAATTCAGATCTAACTTCCTGGGCCGACTGCTTACGAGCCTGGCCTAACCCTCCTGAAGATTGGGTTCCTGGTACAGTAGAATATCCAAAACTTACCAATCCACATGGGAAACCACAGGAATAGCCGATGCTCTGTCCTTATCATTGTCTCCCCTTGAGAAGCATGAAAACATTCTGAAAACCATCGGCTACTTCTGGTCTGATGCTCTGAATTGCTTCATGTTTGGCCACGGCCCCATGACACCAACTCTGCTAGATGTGGTAATGATCACTGGCCTAGACGTTACATCCCCCAGCCCCTCTGCTTTTATGCTGCCAAGGGTCCCTTTCAAGCTCTCTTCCAAAACAGAGTGCACAAACTGGGGTGCTTACCTTCGTCGCCACATGAAAAATAAAGGCCCCTGGTTGGAACACTTCATATTCTGTGGCCCTTCACTTGCTCCAACCAAGAATTATCTTCCCTTAGCCTATGAACTCGCCAGAGGCACCCAGCTTGGCATTGGCAAACTATTCCTTGGAGAGGTCTATCGATATCTTCAACTAATGTCCGTCAAATTATCTTCCCAAAAGGCAGTCAAAACAGGAGGTCCCTGGTGGTTTATTCAGCTATGGGCTCAGCTGTATTTCCAGAACCATATCCCAAACTTCCCACTTTTGGCCACTTGCACCTTTCCAGATGCTAACGGGAAGCAGATCCGATGCACTAGCTACGGCCAAGCCTTGTATAGCCTCCAGGTAGTAAACTGATCCCCAAGGAAGCATCAAAGTGGTTCAGTATTTTCTTCCAAGGCCTGGACAATCCTCTCTTCTTTCCTTACACGGAATCCGAAAATTTCGAAAACCCAGTCTCCTTCAGGCTAGACAGCTTTGCCGATGACACCAGCACCCGGCAACTGTATTCCACCATGATCCGTCCATGCTTCCTTCCAGTTGGCATGAGCACATCAAACAGAATAATCAAACCTGGTTATGACTCCTATCAACCGGTCGTAGCAGCCCGGCAGTTTGGTCTTGGGCAGGTGTCTCCCCATTTCTTCCTCCATCACTTAACAGAGAGCAGAGCTGACTTGCCCGATCTCCTCACCGGTCGGAGGTGTTACTCTTTCTTTGATGCTCTAGCCATCCCAATCCCTAACAACCTCTCTTTCACCTCGTCAACCGATGGTTTTGAGACCTGGTGGTCAATGTGGAAAACTCATGCCTTCAGGAGAGCTCTGGGACCGTTGCTGAAACAACTCGATGCTGAATATGATATCCCCGCAGAACAGGTACAACAATCGCAAATTTTCTTGAAGTGGCTTACAATGATTTTTATAACCTTGCTCTGTCTCCTTGCAGCAACAAGATGGTCCAGAACCTACACATGATGATGGCTCCCCCTTTGAATTCTTCCCACCGGCTCCTGTGGTCCTCTTCTGCAAAAGCTCGCCGCCCTTGAAAAAGGTCGTGATGCAGAGCCAGCCGATTTCACCAAAATCGGCTTCCAAGAGCAGAGTATCTTCTGGGCCAGCTGCCCCCCGAGCCCCAACCAAGGCGAGAACAGCGGTGAGGAAAGTAGCCGCCAGGAAAACTTTGAAGCGTCGGAGCCCTTCTCCAAATCAAGAGAGCTTGCACGTACGTCGATCCATGCCTTGACTGGTTTCATCTATCCTTATGGGCTTCTGCAAACATGCTTGTGCTTACTACCCTTTTTTTATATGTAGGCTTCCACCGAAGACAACTTCAACGAGGAAACACAATCCAATCGAGAGGGTTCGAGCTCGGACAACTCTGGGAAAATCACCACGCAGAGCCAGCCAGATTTGCCACCATCGGCTTCCAGGAAAAGGCCAGTTCCTAAACCTGTTGCCCCCAAGCTCCAATCAAAGCGGGGCAGGGCGTGAGCACCAAGAGGACTCGAAAGGAACCGCAAGCCCCTTCGTCAAACCAAGAGGCTTCAAATGTAATTACCCTCCATACTCTCCCCGGCTCACCTTTCATGCTAATACATTGCTGCTCACATCGGCTAACCACCTCCTTCCAGACTGATGACACTTCTAGTGGAGGAGTCGAGGAAGTACAGATGTCCTCCGCAAACCTGGATCTAGTAATCCCAAAAAGTGTCGTTGACAAGGTTGCCAATTTGGCCAAGCCCCTAGCAGAAACACAAGAGCCGATTACCTCATCCTCGGCTGTCCTCCTGGTTTCAGGGGAGGTATACTCCTTTTGCTTGGCTTACCCTTCCCTTTTGCTGCATACTGAAGCTGTTTTTGTTTGTCAGGTGTCAACACCCGGATTTTTAAGTCCAGATGCCTATTATGCCATTCATCGCAATCCCAGGAATATTGTTTTTGCGAGACATAATAGATTGATATCACAACACATCATTCATTTCAACACATAAATTGTCTTACATAGAGGGATCACATGATCCAGTCTTAATACATCATAGTGGATCTAGAGATCCTATTACAAAACACATGGCGGAAGCGAAGTAACGGTCGCGGTCCATCTATTCCACGGCAACGTTGACGAGGAGTGATCCTAGTTGTCGTAGACGTACTGCTGTCCATCTTCCTCGTACTGCTTTTCCTCTTCATAGTCTGGCCATTTGAATAGCCAGGGACAAAGCCATGAGTACTTTAAAGTACTCGCAAACTAATACTAATGTAAGCACTATCAACTATAGTAAGGGGTGCTAAGCTCTAAGTTTATTTGTATAAAGCCAATTTTATTTCATAAGCATTTAGTAAAAGACTCTTCATTTGCTAACTAACTCAAGTGGGAACATTAGTGTCATTCCCACAACTCGTTGTGATTCAAGTCAAAGTCACCATTTCAAGTTCAAATCACCACCACCCTTCACATGTCACATTTTTGAAAATGGTCTGATGACGGAACAGTATGGCCTTTCCAATCGTCCGTAACCTTGGACACGGCTATTCGAATAGTTCTACACTCTGCAGAGGTCGTACACTTGTGCCACAACATTTGCAATAATCCGTCAGGGTTAACTGGCCCTGATTTATCACCTGTGTGGACTACCAACCATAACTTTTCACTTACATACCCTAGTATAGGCCCCTCACCCCATGAGCTTGGCCTCCCAGTGAAGACAAACAGTCAGCCTGGGAACTGCACAGGGCTTGGGCCGGACATTCACCTCATTTCACGTCATTTCACATTATTTCATATTTCTTTGGAGGCAGCCCTTGGCATACCCCCGATGACGCTTGTTTAGAGGGAACCCATACTAAGATACATAAATTTCTAGTTAAGCCCTTACCCATAATCAGGTATTGTGGGGTACTTGTAAAATTGGAATGGTATCGCATCCGAACCCAACCATCAGTTTTTGTAAAATTCACCATGTCATTCATAAATCATATTCACCTTCAAAATCTTTCAATAGAATGACTCATCATTCCAAGGTTTTCAAAGTCATTTCATTTCACCTGTTCCCATCTAGAGTAGTCAATTCTATTTATTAGCACTAGCAACTAGTCATGAGGGGTGCTAACTAGCTCTGATTGCTCTAGGCTAAATTTGTTGCTCTTGTACTACTCCACATCTAGACCAAGTGAATCATGAATCCAAAAATAATCTTTGATAGACCAAAGTCAAAAACTGGTAAGGTAAAAACTTGGGATAGGATCATTAAGCATAAAGTAAATTGTGATGAGGCCTTGCTCTTGTAGAGCTTTGCCTTAGGGTAGCTTGCAAGAATATTAGCTTGCCTTGGTTGGAGTAGTGATCAAAGTTCTCTTCCTCTTCAAAGTAGTCCTCCTCCTCCTCGATGTACTCCTCGGTACTAGCGTCTAAATACGAGTACAATACACACAATTACCACACAAAGCCTAAGTACTAGACTAAGCACACACATAAATCACTCCTACTAAGCTATCAATCAATATGCTTATTAGGTGAGTGGATTTCATTTTATTCTTAAGAAAAATAATTTCATCTCATTATAAATATTAATTAGAGTTTCTATTTATTTCTTGAGGGAAAATAATTTCCTCTCATTGAATATTATTAAGATTTAATTTCCTCCATTAATGTCATATGACCTAGGTTGACCCAAGTCAACCTCTTCATAAGTATTAATTGGGAAGTGATTTAAATGAGGTACACCACCTCATGCCTTTTTATTACTCATGATTAATGATTTAGTATCATCAACTAATTTAATATGAGTTTAAAATTGACCATAGTCTATACCCCATATTAACTTAGTTGAGGCAGGATTTAAATGAGACCACCACATCTCATAAGATTTAATAAGTAGCCTTGAATAATTTAAATACTACTATGAAAATGATTGAATATTTTTAAATAAGAACCTATGGATTATTACTACATGTGTCATCAATTCTCATTGAATCCCTTGGAGTAAGTATTTAAATGAGAGGCTACACCTCATATAGTTTAATACCACATACTAATGATTTAAATGAGGTGTAGCACCTCATACCATTTAATTCTAACATGGTAAGGATCTAATATTATCAACAATTCATATGAGACCTAAATGACCAGAGTCTCTAGCTTAGTTTGAATTGTTCATGACAAGATTTAAATGAGAG
Source organism: Lolium multiflorum (assembly GCA_030979885.1). Taxonomy (NCBI): domain Eukaryota; kingdom Viridiplantae; phylum Streptophyta; class Magnoliopsida; order Poales; family Poaceae; genus Lolium; species Lolium multiflorum. Next base: position 71,538 of record JAUUTY010001047.1, on the reverse strand, counting down.
AAATATTCCCATAAGATTTATTAATAGTTTTGGACAATATCTTTGACTAGAAATAGCCATAAAGTCCTTTAATTAAACTAGGCCATGATCATTCAAGGTAAGCATGGCATATTTTTGCAGAAACAATTAGTATAAGTGAAATGTGAATTATAGGAGTTGGAATCAACTAAAAATCATTTTTGGTTGATTTTTAAGAATTAATCTAAGGCAGAAAAGTCCCTGCCTTGTTTATTTTCCCACGTTAATTCTACAATAGATCTAGGGCTCAAACCAGTGTCATTGTGTAGAGAAAATCCTAAGCTTTCCAACCATATAAAATATATAAAATTTGGTTCAGTATATTTCATTCTATTAAATTTTGAAAATGGTTCCAGTATTGAATTTGGTTAAATCGATTTAATTCAAATTCAAACTATTGGGCCAGCGCGGGAAAGACTAAGCGGGCCGGCCCAGTTTCGCTCTGGCGCTCAGCGGGCCGCCTGACAGTGGGCTCCACTGTCAGCGCCACTTAACCAGCCGAAGCGGTATGATCAACGTGGCCCGCCCGATTAGAACTGGATCGAACGGTTGGAGTTCATCGTCGACAGCGACGAGAGAGCTCACTGACGCGGCGACGGTGGGGGGTGGGAGGCTCACCGGCGGCGCGGCGACGGTCGGCGTTGAGCTACGGCGAGGTTGTCGACGAAGGGGAAGCAGATGGCACCGGCGGCGTCTCCAATGGTGGCCGCAATCGACGGCGGTGATATCAGCTCCGCCGCGAGCTCCGGCGATGAATTGGAGGGCTCCGGTGAGTAATTGAGCGAGAGGAGGGGACGAGGAGGCTCAGTGGTGAGAGAGGAATGCGAGGGTGTGATGAAATCGTCCAGGGGGAGCCGGCTTTTATAGAGGCCAGGGTGCTGCGAGGGTGCGGGCAAGGTCGTCGACGACGTCGGCGTTCCAGGGCGGTGAAGGGGCAAGTGATGGGCGCGGCGTGTTCCTGGTGTCACGGTGAGCACGACGCGCATCCAGGAGAGGCCAGGGGTGGAGTGGTCGCGTCGTCATCGTCACCGGGGACCCGTGTACTGCGGCGGATGGTCGTCGTCCGTGTCGTCGTCTACAGGGCTGGCGCGTCGAAGTGGAGTTGTCTGGGAGGTAGAGGGTACCGCGGCGAGGCGACTGGTGCCTGGGGAGAGTGAGGGGAGGCGCGAGGCGACAGGGCATGGCGATGCTCTGGCGCGTCCAGGGACGTCACCATGCGCACTGTGGCGCGCGTGGGCGTTCTCTGGGCGTGTCTGGGCGCGCGTGGCCCGGCCAATGTCGACGTCGTCTTGGTCAAGGGCAGGCAGGGTCAGCATCAGCAAGGTCCAGGCAAGCTCAGAGACATGGTTGATGGGCTTGGATGGGAGAGGAGAGGGAAATGGCATGGAGGTGCCATGAGCACCACGGCATGGCCAAGTTTTGGTCAATATTGTACTAGGAATAGTGGTGCCAGGTGCAGGGCTTGGTCCAGGGAAGTAAGGGGAGTGTGTGTGCTGACCTGTGCATGATGGTTTAGGCAAAAACCCAGCAGATATAAGCATGTCTCACTCTAGTCAAAGGCTGCCTATAAGGTGTTTGTGAAAATGGCCGAAAGAAATATATTTTTGAATTTTTGCATGAATTTTGGTGGGTTGTGTTCATAAATTATTTGAAGTAGAATGGTGGTGGTGGTGTTCAAAATGAAGTTGATTTGTGAAATTTCAAAATGAGGATGATCTTCTTATTGTTTCAAAGTTGCCACTTGTCACTCTCACACTGGTCAACCTAGTCAACTCTGGCCATGGTGGTCAACATGAAAGTTACTCACCTTGACATGGTCTTGGATGACATGGCTTTGGTTTACCAATTTTAGTTTAGGAATAGAGAAAACCAGAGGGGTAAAGTGGTGAAGAAAATATTTTGGTGACATATGACCATTATCATATGTGTGAAGGTTTTGAGATTTGCCTTGGGTTGATTCTTGTTTCATTGATGTAATTGTGTTAGTTTATCATATATAAGTATTCTACAAGCAAGAGAGCAAGCAATTATGGCCTAGAGTGAAGATTTGCAATTTGGCATAATGTGTATGTGAGTGAAATTGGGATTTTCTCCCTTTTTAATCTCTCTCCATTTAATTTGACTTTTGTTGACTCTAAGGTGATTCTTATTAGTTTAGAAACATCTCCAAACCATTGAACCCATTTAGAAAAGGTCTTGTTCAAAGATTTGTATTTTTGGCCATATGCACATATGGGTATTTCATATTTTTATTTCCATTTCTTTATTTATGATCAAAGGTCATGGTTTAGGGTTTATTTAATGTTATATTGGGTTTGGTAAAGTTTTCAAACCATTTGGGCAAGGTAGGGGTGTTTAGGTCAAGTTTTGGAAAAATGGCTATGTGCCACATATGCTCCTATGCATATGTTGAATTTCTTTTTATTTCTTTTTATTTCAACTTGTTTTTGGTTGGGGAAGTACTTGATTAGTTTGGTTGAGGTTTTCCAAGCATCTAATCAAGTAGAAAAGTCTAGGTAGGAGTCTTACCAAAATAGTCATAGGCACATAGGCCCTTTTCTTATTTAATTTCATTTCTTTTTGTTTTGTGTATAAAGGATGGTGAGAAGGGAGTGAGGTTTAGGGTTTAGTGGAGTATATCAATGGTTCACCACTATTTTGAAAAGTAAGAATGGTATTAGTCAATATTTGCATACTAGGGTTATATGCCCATATATGCCTTTTTATTTTAGTTCTCTCTTATTTGATATTATTTAGTTTTGAGAAGATTAGGGTTTATGATTTTGGGAATTAGGTTCAATGCAATAAATAAACAATCATGGCAATATCACAACATATAAACATGCTCACTATGTACCAAGCTTAATTTAATAAAAGTTTTTGTTGGTTCTCATTTTTGGAAAAAGGGAATTCATTTTCTCTTTGTTTTAAATTTTTGGGATGTTACAAACCCTTCCCCCTTAAACAAATCTCGTCCCGAGATTTTAAGAAAGGTTAGGTTCCTAAGAAAGATTGAGCAATTTGATTAACAGAAAAACATACTTGATATGGCCTGAGGTGCTTCTTGTGCTTCTGCTGCATTTATGTGGTAGAGGCGGCCGTTATTGTTGTTCTGGTTCTTTCTACCTGCGAAGCGGCGTTGTTGCTGGGCAGGTGCAGCAGTGTTGGCGGCAATCCTGGCAAGCTTCTTGGGGCACTCATTGGAGTAGTGACCCACAACTCCACATTCGTAGCAGTTCACCGTTGACTTGTCTTTGGGGTTGATGGGAACAGTGTTGCTTCCAGTCCTTGGGGCATTATTGGGGTTGTTATTGTTACCATTGGGGTGGTTGTTGGTGTTGTTGGGGTTGCTGTTGTTGTTTTTGCTGTGGTTGTTGTGGTTGCCTCCGGGCTTCGGGGGTCCTCCGTTGTTGTTGGAGTAGTTGGGGCGATAGTTCTGAGCAGGGGGCTTGTTGTGTCTTGGGGTGAATCCTCCAGAGGAGTTGTTGCGGTACTTCTGTGGTGGGGTCCATTCTGGTTCATCATCCTACGCTTGCGGTTCTCATTGGCCTGATGCAGCTTTCCTTCCATCTGTATGGCTGAGTCTACTAGGGCTTCGAGGTCGCGAACGGAATGTTCACTAACACAGTTTGCATCTCGTCGTGCAGTCCGCTCAGAAATCTTTCCTTTCTCTTTTCATTGGTGTCGGTCTCATCCGGGGCGTACCTTGACAGTGTAAGAAACTTGTCGCGGTATTCCACCACGGACATCCTTCCTTGTTTGAGTTCGCGGAACTCGTCTCTCATCTTCTTGATCAGTCCTTGGGGCACATGATATTTGCTAAACTTCAGCTTGAAGTCTTCCCAGTTCATCATTTGTCCAGCATTCATTGCGCGGGCACTTGTCCACCAGGCTCTGGCAGGTCCTGCGAGGTAGTGGGTGGCGAACAGTACTTTTTCTGCGGCTTCAACTCCCGCAACTTCTAGGTTGTTCTCCATTGTCTGGAGCCAGTCATCAGCATCAAGGGGTTCTTCTGTCTTACTAAACATTGGGGGATTAGTGTTTTGGAAATTCTTCAGCTTCGATCCAGGGTGATCGTGGTTTCCATGGCCGTTGTTGTTCTGAGCGATCTGCTGTGCAGCAAGGTTGGCTTGGCGTTCAGCTCTTTGATCTTCCCTATCGGTCATCAGGGTCTGCAGCAGTTGCATCATGGCATCCGGGTTGGCGTTGCGGTTTGGTGGGGCCATCTGAAGATTGAGATAGATGGTAAGATAAGAGGGAAATTTCTATGGTTTGTTTGGGTTAAAGTTCACAAAGTTTCAAAACTTGAGTAGTGTTGAGGGGGTAAAACCAACAACACTTTTTCATTCATACCAAGCATCACACATTACAAATCTAACACACCGTTGGTTTTAAGAACCATTCATTCGCTCTACGATACAAAGGGACCGATACAACTCACACCTACGATAGTGCTGTAATAATACTACTCTTCAGGGGGGAATTCTTCGTCTTTCCGGTTGAGGTGCTTGGCGAAGGGCGAGGGCGTTGTCCAAATCCCTGCGGGTTTTGTACTGCCTGAAGTCCTGGTGTGCTACATAGGGGTTCATCTCCGTGTGTGGCGGTATGGTCATCGATCTTCCCATGGAGTCCTGTCTTGGGTAGTAGATGTAACGAGTGTTCCGGATCTTGTTCTCATTTTGTCCACACAGACGGGCGATTGCTTCTTGCATAGCTTTGACTAGTCCTTCCTTCCAGGTGTTTCCCGTTACAGAAAACCATATGGTTTCCCATACCGGGGCTCCAAGCTTTCTTCCTAGATCAGCAGAAACTTCCCACCGGGGTGATCCTCCCAACTGATTATTGAAGGATGTTCCGAAGAACTCGGGGTACGGGTGTCCTAGATATTCCACTAGTTGCTTCAAATCCTTTTCGAACCTCAGTTCTCCTCCGTGACCAAGCTGGTAGCATTCCCATTGGTATTCCATCTGTGAGCAATTAGGATAAGTAAGTTAGAGAAGTGATTAAGTGTGCAAAATTTTATGTAATTTTACAAGGAAAAGTGGAGTATGGATTTCTTTCTTCGAAAAGATCTCAAAGATAAGAGTGAGAATAATTTTTCATAAATATTCACTTCATTTGTTTTTGAAACTAAAATTTTTCAGGACGTCCATTCTAACTAGGGTCTCCTAAGGTCAACAATGGCTCTGATACCAACTTGTCAACACCCGGATTTTTAAGTCCAGATGCCTATTATGCCATTCATCGCAATCCCAGGAATATTGTTTTTGCGAGACATAATAGATTGATATCACAACACATCATTCATTTCAACACATAAATTGTCTTACATAGAGGGATCACATGATCCGGTCTTAATACATCATAGTGGATCTAGAGATCCTATTACAAAACACATGGCGGAAGCGAAGTAACGGTCGCGGTCCATCTATTCCACAGGCAACTGTTGACGTCAGGAGTGATCCTAGTTGTCGTAGACGTCCTGCTGTCCATCTTCCTCGTACCTGTTCCTCTTCATAGTCTGGCCATTTGAATAGCCAGGGACAAAGCCATGAGTACTTTAAAGTACTCGCAAACTAATACTAATGTAAGCACTATCAACTATAGTAAGGGGTGCTAAGCTCTAAGTTTATTTGCATAAAGCCAATTTTATTTCATAAGCATTTAGTAAAAGACTCTTCATTTGCTAACTAACTCAAGTGGGAACATTAGTGTCATTCCCACAACTCTGTTGTGATTCAAGTCAAAGTCACCATTTCAAGTTCAAATCACCAGTCACCCTTCACATGTCACATTTTTGAAAATGGTCTGATGACGGAACAGTATGGCCTTTCCAATCGTCCGTAACCGTGGACACGGCTATTCGAATAGTTCTACACTCTGCAGAGGTCGTACACTTGTGCCACAACATTTGCAATAATCCGTCGGGGTTAACTGGCCCTGATTTATCACACTCCGTGTGCGGACTACCAACCATAACTTTTCACTTACATACCCTAGTATAGGCACCTCTCCCCATGAGCTTGGCCTCCCAGTGAAGACAGACAGTCAGCCTGGGAACTGCACAGGGCTTGGGCCGGACATTCACCTCATTTCACGTCATTTCACATTATTTCATATTTCTTTGGAGGCAGCCCTTGGCATAACCCCGATGACGCTTGTTTAGAGGGAACCCATACTAAGATACATAAATTTCTAGTTAAGCCCTTACCCATAATCAGGTATTGTGGGGGTACTTGTAAAATTGGAATGGTATCGCATCCGAACCCAACCATCAGTTTTTGTAAAATTCACCATGTCATTCATAAATCATATTCACCTTCAAAATCTTTCAATAGAATGACTCATCATTCCAAGGTTTTCAAAGTCATTTCATTTCACCTGTTCCCATCTAGAGTAGTCAATTCTATTTATTAGCACTAGCAACTAGTCATGAGGGGTGCTAACTAGCTCTGATTGCTCTAGGCTAAATTTGTTGCTCTTGTACTACTCCACATCTAGACCAAGTGAATCATGAATCCAAAAATAATCTTTGATAGACCAAAGTCAAAAACTGGTAAGGTAAAAACTTGGGATAGGATCATTAAGCATAAAGTAAATTGTGATGAGGCCTTGCTCTTGTAGAGCTTTGCCTTAGGGTAGCTTGCAAGAATATTAGCTTGCCTTGGTTGGAGTAGTGATCAAAGTTCTCTTCCTCTTCAAAGTAGTCCTCCTCCTCCTCGATGTACTCCTCGGTACTAGCGTCTAAATACGAGTACAATACACACAATTACCACACAAAGCCTAAGTACTAGACTAAGCACACACATAAATCACTCCTACTAAGCTATCAATCAATATGCTTATTAGGTGAGTGGATTTCATTTTATTCTTAAGAAAAATAATTTCCTCTCATTATAAATATTAATTAGAGTTTCTATTTATTTCTTGAGGGAAAATAATTTCCTCTCATTGAATATTATTAAGATTTAATTTCCTCCATTAATGTCATATGACCTAGGTTGACCCAAGTCAACCTCTTCATAAGTATTAATTGGGAAGTGATTTAAATGAGGTACACCACCTCATGCCTTTTTATTACTCATGATTAATGATTTAGTATCATCAACTAATTTAATATGAGTTTAAAATTGACCATAGTCTATACCCCATATTAACTTAGTTGAGGCAGGATTTAAATGAGACCACCACATCTCATAAGATTTAATAAGTAGCCTTGAATAATTTAAATACTACTATGAAAATGATTGAATATTTTTAAATAAGAACCTATGGATTATTACTACATGTGTCATCAATTCTCATTGAATCCCTTGGAGTAAGTATTTAAATGAGAGGCTACACCTCATATAGTTTAATACCACATACTAATGATTTAAATGAGGTGTAGCACCTCATACCATTTAATTCTAACATGGTAAGGATCTAATATTATCAACAATTCATATGAGACCTAAATGACCAGAGTCTCTAGCTTAGTTTGAATTGTTCATGACAAGATTTAAATGAGAGAAATATTCCCATAAGATTTATTAATAGTTTTGGACAATATCTTTGACTAGAAATAGCCATAAAGTCCTTTAATTAAACTAGGCCATGATCATTCAAGGTAAGCATGGCATATTTTTGCAGAAACAATTAGTATAAGTGAAATGTGAATTATAGGAGTTGGAATCAACTAAAAATCATTTTTGGTTGATTTTTAAGAATTAATCTAAGGCAGAAAAGTCCCTGCCTTGTTTATTTTCCCACGTTAATTCTACAATAGATCTAGGGCTCAAACCAGTGTCATTGTGTAGAGAAAATCCTAAGCTTTCCAACCATATAAAATATATAAAATTTGGTTCAGTATATTTCATTCTATTAAATTTTGAAAATGGTTCCAGTATTGAATTTGGTTAAATCGATTTAATTCAAATTCAAACTATTGGGCCAGCGCGGGAAAGACTAAGCGGGCCGGCCCAGTTTCGCTCTGGCGCTCAGCGGGCCGCCTGACAGTGGGCTCCACTGTCAGCGCCACTTAACCAGCCGAAGCGGTATGATCAACGTGGCCCGCCCGATTAGAACTGGATCGAACGGTTGGAGTTCATCGTCGACAGCGACGAGAGAGCTCACTGACGCGGCGACGGTGGGGGGTGGGAGGCTCACCGGCGGCGCGGCGACGGTCGGCGTTGAGCTACGGCGAGGTTGTCGACGAAGGGGAAGCAGATGGCACCGGCGGCGTCTCCAATGGTGGCCGCAATCGACGGCGGTGATATCAGCTCCGCCGCGAGCTCCGGCGATGAATTGGAGGGCTCCGGTGAGTAATTGAGCGAGAGGAGGGGACGAGGAGGCTCAGTGGTGAGAGAGGAATGCGAGGGTGTGATGAAATCGTCCAGGGGGAGCCGGCTTTTATAGAGGCCAGGGTGCTGCGAGGGTGCGGGCAAGGTCGTCGACGACGTCGGCGTTCCAGGGCGGCGAAGGGGCAAGTGATGGGCGCGGCGTGTTCCTGGTGTCACGGTGAGCACGACGCGCATCCAGGAGAGGCCAGGGGTGGAGTGGTCGCGTCGTCATCGTCACCGGGGACCCGTGTACTGCGGCGGATGGTCGTCGTCCGTGTCGTCGTCTACAGGGCTGGCGCGTCGAAGTGGAGTTGTCTGGGAGGTAGAGGGTACCGCGGCGAGGCGACTGGTGCCTGGGGAGAGTGAGGGGAGGCGCGAGGCGACAGGGCATGGCGATGCTCTGGCGCGTCCAGGGACGTCACCATGCGCACTGTGGCGCGCGTGGGCGTTCTCTGGGCGTGTCTGGGCGCGCGTGGCCCGGCCAATGTCGACGTCGTCTTGGTCAAGGGCAGGCAGGGTCAGCATCAGCAAGGTCCAGGCAAGCTCAGAGACATGGTTGATGGGCTTGGATGGGAGAGGAGAGGGAAATGGCATGGAGGTGCCATGAGCACCACGGCATGGCCAAGTTTTGGTCAATATTGTACTAGGAATAGTGGTGCCAGGTGCAGGGCTTGGTCCAGGGAAGTAAGGGGAGTGTGTGTGCTGACCTGTGCATGATGGTTTAGGCAAAAACCCAGCAGATATAAGCATGTCTCACTCTAGTCAAAGGCTGCCTATAAGGTGTTTGTGAAAATGGCCGAAAGAAATATATTTTTGAATTTTTGCATGAATTTTGGTGGGTTGTGTTCATAAATTATTTGAAGTAGAATGGTGGTGGTGGTGTTCAAAATGAAGTTGATTTGTGAAATTTCAAAATGAGGATGATCTTCTTATTGTTTCAAAGTTGCCACTTGTCACTCTCACACTGGTCAACCTAGTCAACTCTGGCCATGGTGGTCAACATGAAAGTTACTCACCTTGACATGGTCTTGGATGACATGGCTTTGGTTTACCAATTTTAGTTTAGGAATAGAGAAAACCAGAGGGGTAAAGTGGTGAAGAAAATATTTTGGTGACATATGACCATTATCATATGTGTGAAGGTTTTGAGATTTGCCTTGGGTTGATTCTTGTTTCATTGATGTAATTGTGTTAGTTTATCATATATAAGTATTCTACAAGCAAGAGAGCAAGCAATTATGGCCTAGAGTGAAGATTTGCAATTTGGCATAATGTGTATGTGAGTGAAATTGGGATTTTCTCCCTTTTTAATCTCTCTCCATTTAATTTGACTTTTGTTGACTCTAAGGTGATTCTTATTAGTTTAGAAACATCTCCAAACCATTGAACCCATTTAGAAAAGGTCTTGTTCAAAGATTTGTATTTTTGGCCATATGCACATATGGGTATTTCATATTTTTATTTCCATTTCTTTATTTATGATCAAAGGTCATGGTTTAGGGTTTATTTAATGTTATATTGGGTTTGGTAAAGTTTTCAAACCATTTGGGCAAGGTAGGGGTGTTTAGGTCAAGTTTTGGAAAAATGGCTATGTGCCACATATGCTCCTATGCATATGTTGAATTTCTTTTTATTTCTTTTTATTTCAACTTGTTTTTGGTTGGGGAAGTACTTGATTAGTTTGGTTGAGGTTTTCCAAGCATCTAATCAAGTAGAAAAGTCTAGGTAGGAGTCTTACCAAAATAGTCATAGGCACATAGGCCCTTTTCTTATTTAATTTCATTTCTTTTTGTTTTGTGTATAAAGGATGGTGAGAAGGGAGTGAGGTTTAGGGTTTAGTGGAGTATATCAATGGTTCACCACTATTTTGAAAAGTAAGAATGGTATTAGTCAATATTTGCATACTATGGTTATATGCCCACATATGCCTTTTTATTTTAGTTCTCTCTTATTTGATATTATTTAGTTTTGAGAAGATTAGGGTTTATGATTTTGGGAATTAGGTTCAATGCAATAAATAAACAATCATGGCAATATCACAACATATAAACATGCTCACTATGTACCAAGCTTAATTTAATAAAAGTTTTTGTTGGTTCTCATTTTTGGAAAAAGGGAATTCATTTTCTCTTTGTTTTAAATTTTTGGGATGTTACATCAGGGTTGTGACCTCTCGAGCTTGCTCACATTCGACCCTGAATCCATCGAACCAGCTCCTTCTACGGCATGCGACGAACCACGACCCAGTGCTGTCCAACATCAATTCCAGCGTCTCAAAGCCTTGCTTTCCTCCCCGATCGAGACGTTGGTTGAAAACCCCGAAGAAGTAAAGAGCGTTCTTGACGAAATCAAGGACCATCTCCCGGTAACGTTGCAGGTGAAACTTTGGCCGGTTGTGACTCTGTCTGTCTATGGGTCAAGGGTGAAGCTAGCTCGTCAGAGAATCGATCTACGCCACGCCCAACTTCCGTTGAAGGCCGCCATTGCAGACAAATGTCAGCGGCTCAATGAGAAAAAGGCGGCCTTGGATGCCAAAACTGACACCTCTGTCAGCACCGCCGAGCTTGAAACCTTGCGAAAGGAACTGGAGGCCCTTGAAGAGAGGGTTCGGGCAACCAAACAGCTTATTTACGACAAGGAAGCTCTTATTGCCCGCTCCCAAGAGGAAGCAGAAGGCCTCAAAGCTCAACTGCAAACTGATCTGGCAGAGATACGTGCCCTGAACAAACAGCTAGTGACGGGCGAGGACAAAGATGACGAGGCCGAGATCGCCGAGGTGGATCGTGTCCGTGCTGACGCCCTCCGTGCCTTCGAGGCATTCCTTCAGTATAGCCTATCTATGTAACCTGATACCTGCTTGTAACAGTTTGTGCCTCTAGAGTCGATGGTTGCACATCGGCTTTTTAGTCTTAAAGTCGATGTCTGTGCATCGGCTGTGTTGGCTTTTTAGTCTAAAGTCGATGTCTGTGCATCGGCTGTGCTTTGCGTCCTGTTGCTTTGTATATTTTTTTTGGCCGATTTCATGCATCGGCCCCCATATTTCACTGTCCATCATCCCACATACTTGGGAAATATTTCTTGAGATGCTGACCATTGACAGCCACTGGGAACTTCACACCACTCAGCTCCTCGAGAATGTATGCGTTACCCTTTAAAACTTGGTCGACCCTATACGGCCCGTGCCAATTTGGAGACCATTTACCATACGTTGCATCCTTAGTCCCCAATGGCAATACAGCTTCCCATACGAGATCACCAACGTGGAACTCCTTTGGTCTCACCTTCTTATTATATGCGCGAGCTACCTTGGCTTTGTTATCCTTAATTTTCTCAAGCGACCACAGTCTAAGTTCCGTTAGATCCTCAATGCTATCACTCATCAGGGCTGCATATTCTTCAGTTGTTAAATCATTCTGAAACGTAATACGTCTCGACCCAGCCGTGATTTCCCAGGGCAATACGGCTTCTTGTCCATAGACCAGATGGTATGGCGAGGTTTTTATCGCTCCATGACATGACATACGATAAGCCCACAAAGCTTCTGACAATACCTCGTGCCAATGTCTAGGATGCTCGTCGATTTTCCTCTTAATTAGCTTGATAAGGCTCTGGTTAGATGCTTCAGCTTGCCCATTTGCTTGAGCATAGTATGGAGACGATCGGATCAACTTGATTCCCATGTCCTCGCAGAACTTTCTAAACTCGTGAGAAACGAAGACCGAACCTCCATCGGTCGTGATAGTCTGGGGAATCCCGAATCTATGAATGACATGTTCTTTCACGAAATTGATGACATCTTTCGATGCCACTGACTTCATAGGGACGGCCTCCACCCATTTAGTGAAATAATCTGTAATGGCCAAAATCCACATATGGCCTTTGCTCGATGGAGGATTGATTTTGCCGATCATATCCATGCCCCAACCTCGAAATGGCCAAGGCTTGATGATGGGGTTCATTGCCGATGCGGGTACCGTCTGAATTTTCCCAAACTTCTGACATGCTTGACACCCTTTATAGTACTTAAAACAATCTTCAAGCATGGTGGGACAATAAAACCAGATCGCCTGATCAACCATTTCATCTTATGAGCCGATTGGTGAGTTCCACAGGCGCCTTCGTGTACCTCATGTAAGAGTCGATTTGACTCGGCTGGTCCCAGACATCTGAGAAGTAACCCTTCCAAAGTCCTGTAGAACATGTCATCCCCAATAAGAACATACTTCATGGCCTTGTACCATATCCGTTTAGGTCCCCCGAGCCGAATCTTTCAAGTAATTGAAGATATCGGCTCTCAGTCATCCGATTCTAGGAACTGTACCTGAACATCGGCTCCAACTGCGACGTCCTTGTAGCCTGACGCCATCTGTGCGAGATCGTTTGCCTCGGTATTTTGCGACCTTGGGATCCAATTGAAGTTTATGTACCTAAATTGTGCCATCAGCTCACGGCATTGCATCCATAATGGGAAGAGCGACTCGCTCTCACATTTGTATTCCTCCGTGAGTTGGGAAATCACCAATTTTGAGTCTCCAAAAAGTTCCACTGCCTCTGCCCCGGCTTCCAGAAGCAACTCCATTCCCTTGCGTATTGCTTCATACTCAGCGACATTGTTGGTGCAAGGGGTAGGTAGTCTGATGGAGAAGGAATATGTTGCCCCCCGGGGCGACACGAGTAGAATGCCGATGCCGCAACCATCATCACAAGCCGATCCATCGAAAAACATGGCCCATGCACGCACAGACAGTGCTGCTATATCAGTGTTGATTCGTTCAGCAATAAGATCGGCCAACGCTGTCCCTTGACTGCTTTCGCAGGCTGATACCGGAGATCAAATTCCGATAATGCAAACATCCACTTGCCGAGTCGGCCTTTCAATACAGGAGCCGACAGCATATGTTTGATGACATCTGATTTGCATATGATGACAATTTCCGCTGACAGAAGATGTGACGAAGCTTGGTGCAGGTAAAAAATAGGCAGAGGCACAACTTCTCGATCTCAGGGTACCTAGTCTCTGCATCCAACATCCTTCTGCTGAGGTAGAAAGCGACTCTCTCCAGACCATCATAAACGTGTACCACCACTGAGGCGATGGAAGTGTCAGCTACTGACAAGTAAATATAGAATGGTCTGTCTTGCTGGGGCGGAACCAACACAGGTGGCTTCGTTAGATACTCTTTAATCTCGTCAAACGCTCGATGTTGCTCTGCCCCCCAGCGAAACTCCTCATCAGATTTAATTTTTACCAATCCCATGAACGGCTCGATTCGCCCTGACAGATTGGAGATGAACCTTCTGACGAAGTTAATTTTGCCGATGAGACACTGGAGTTCCTTCTTCGTGGTAGGTGGCTTCATTGTTCGCACTGCCTCCTGACTTTTCAGGCCGATCTCAATTCCGTGTTCATGAACCAAGAAACCCAAGAATTGACCGGCCGTTACACCAAAAGCACACTTCTTTGGATTCATTCTTAGCCCAAATTTTCTAGTACGGTCCAGGATGCGTCGCAAATCCTCCAATTGTCCTTCTACTGAAACAGACTTGACTACCATGTCATCAATGTAAATCTCCACCAACTTGCCAATCAGATCATGAAAGATGTAATTCATGGCTCTTTGGTATGTTGCGCCGGCATTTTCAGTCCAAATGTCATGACTACGTATTCAAACAAACCCACTAATCCTGGTACTCTGAATGCAGTCTTGTGTATATCTTCTGGAGCCATAAAAATTTGGTTGTAACCGGCATTGCCATCCATGAAACTTAAGACCTTATGGCCAGCAGCTGCATTGATCAATGTCTCTGCTACCGGCATTGGATACTCATCCTTTGGAGTGGCTCTATTGAGATCCCGAAAATCTATGGCGACGCGCCATCGGCCGTCCTTTTTCTCTACAGGTACGATACTAGAAATCCACTCAGCATACCTGCATGGCCTGATGAACCCGGCGTTCAACATTTTCTCGATCTCTTTCTTGACTTCTTCTAAAATTTCGGCCTTCATCTGTCTTGCTCGGAACGGCCGAAATCCTTTCTTGAGAGGGAGCCGATGCTCAATGATGCTCCTGCCTAACCCGGGCATCTCTGTGTAATCCTAGGCAAAGCAATCTGGGTATTCTTTCAACAAAGCTACCATCAGGCCCCTCAGATGCGGATCTAACTTTTTGCTGATAAATGTTGGTCGTGGCTTATCCCCAGGACCAATGTCAATCTCTTCTAGCTCATCAGCCGATGTAAACCCATATCCTAGCTTTCCGTCGCCTGTTAGATCGATGCTGAACACAGGCAAAATGTATGGTGAGGATAATGTGGGCCGATTGCTGGAATCGGCCCCCTTTTCAATTGCATCGCTCAATGAAGGTTTACAACTTATTTGTGCTTTACTATGGGAGGGAGCCTCCCTACCATGACTACGTGACATGCTTGAGGTGAGATCATTTCTTTCTATTTTTTGGGGCCGATCGCAGGGATCGGCCTTGCCATGTACGTCCATTGACTTTGCTCTTGCTCTGTCAGGCCGGTGGATAAGACCAGCCTCACCCCGTTTTTTGTAGCTTCGATGCGCTCACAGCCGTCCAAACTGATTCCAGAGATCGGCTCTTGGTCTTCTGCGTCCCAAATGTTCATGCCAGCTATTGAGATCTCCATCGAGTCATCTGCATGAACGACCTCCACTTCATCTCCATCCCACTGTATCGGCATTGGTGCATTGTGGATGGAATGCAGCATTGGCGAATCCAATCCTCCCTAGCAGACAGCGTAGGTGCTTTTGCTGCGACGATGAAGAATGATGTAGGGATGGTTTTTCGGCCCACGGTTAGATCCACGTTCAGAACACCTGCGTTTCTGATGCTTGGCCGTTGAAGTCGCTTAGTGTGACGTTAGTTTTGATCAGATCTGCGTTAGAGCATCCCAAACGACGTAGCATGGAGTATGGCATTATATTGACTGCCGCTCCCGTGTCAACCAACATCTTACCGACAGGCTGCCCGTTGATATAACCTTCTAGGTACAGGGCCTTCAAATGTTTGTAACTCTTCTCTCGTGGCTTTTCAAAGATAACTGGTCGTGGGCCGCAGTCAAACTGTGCTACCGGCACTTCTTCGATTCTTGGAGCACAAAATTCGACGGAAGTATGAACACCATATTTGTGCCAGTCGATCCCTTCGCATCGGCTTTTATTTGTTTGGGGCGCCATTCTTTCTTCTGTGGACGAGTCTCGCCTCCAAAGTTTGCTGAATTTTCACGGCGATCGGGCCGCGCTTTCCTCAACGTGTGCGGTATTGCGCCTCGGCTTCCTTCAAGCTACGTAGCCGCTGAACCGTACGCTTTTGGGAATGATGAGTCCATCAGGGCACCACCTTGGCCGGTGGTATCTATCTTCTTCTTCATCTTGACTCCTCGAAATCTTCCACTCGAGGTGACTCAGCTGCTGTTCGAGATGGGAGAGGCCCTAGACGCTTGAACACTGAAATCTCGCCTGTGACCTCCTTCTGCTGTCTACATTCCGGGCAGTTGTCGATTGTAGGCAATCGGCTCATTCCTGAATCCCAACAAGTGCTTAAAGAAAGGACAATCCCAGTGTCTGTCCATGTCTTCCTGCTCTCTTGGCTTCCCCTTAGCGCGGCGCTCATATCCTTCATCGTCTCTATCATACCGACAATATTTTCCGTTGTCTACATCAGACCGACGATCTCTTTCGTCATCTATGTCGCACCGCCGGCGTCGGTCGTACTGACGCTCATATTTGTTAAGGAGATGCGCGGAGAGCGGTCGTTGATACCGCACGTTTCTTACTTCTTCCTCGGTGATGTACCGTCTGTCATCATATCGGGGCCGGTCGCGTGGGCCGGCCTCCTCCTTCTCCTTACCACGGGAGGGACCGATTTCTTCTTTATCCCTTCCATGGTGGTATACAGGCCCTGCCATGTTAACACCGAATGAGAAATCTAGCTGCCGCCTCGTGGAGTAATTGAGTTCCACCATGTTGACACCAGGAAACGGTTGCGTGTCCACTTTCATGGCAAACTAACCAAGGATCAAACGGCCTTGTTCTATTGCCGTTTGGATCTGCCGACGCAACTCTTTGCATTCATTGGTGATATGGGTGAACGAGTGATGCCACTTGCAGTACGGTCTCCCATTCATTTCTTGCGCCGTAGGGATTTTATGGCCTTCGGGTAACTTCAGCTGTTTTTCCTTAAGCAATAAATCGAATATCTGCTCAGCTTTGCTTATATCAAAGTCAAACCCTTTTGTAGGCCCTTGTTGCTTCACCCATTTGCAGGACACGGGAGCCGCCCCCCAGCCCATTCAGCTACGGCTACTTCCGATCTTCGAGTCCCCAACTTCTTCTGTCTCGACCAGGCCTATCGGGCGTTTGAACTTGTCTTGGTACAATTCTGGGTGGCGCTGCTCATACAATGTTAATTTCTGGGCCATGTGCGCCAGCGAATTGTATTCCACTTGGAAAGCCAAATCCTTGATCGGCGCTGCGAGGCCCAACGCTGCCAGATCGACTGCTTCTTTCTCAGTTAAACGAGCCGAATAACATCGGTTCTTGACAGTCCTGAAATGCTGAATGTATTCCAACACCGTTTCTCCCCGCTTCTGCCGCACCTGCGCCAGATTGGCAATGCCAGCCTCGGTAGCTTCTGAGTGATATTGAACATGAAACTGCTCTTCCAGTTGCTTCCACGTCCGGACTGAATCTGGTGGCAACGAGGTGTACCACCCAAAAGCTGGTCCTATGAGAGAAAAAAACCTTACACGTAACGGGTCTGATGCTGAAATCATGCCCAACTGTGCCAAATATCGGCTCACATGCTCAATTGAGCTGGTCCCTTCTGATCCATTGAACTTTGAGAACTCCGGGAGCCGATACTTGGGCGGCAGCGGAATCAAATCATATTCGTTGGGGTACGACTTGGAATAGCCGGCTCTTCTCCTCTTTGGCAGGATGCCGAACTGGTCTCTCAAGATTGTACTGATTTGTTCCAGGTAGGAGCTGGGGCTGAGCTTTCATGACTCGTTCCGGTGGCATATTTAGCTAGCCACGCCTGTTTATCGGCGTCCGCTCCGAGATCCCTCCCGCTGCAATCTGGTTCGTGCGAGTTATTGCAGTCCGGCACGTATGTGCACACGTATCCATGTGGGATTTCTTTGGGCGGCTCATACAGGAATTGGCAATCGGATCGCCTCCAACCTTGTAGACGACGTATGCCGGTGAACCCTGTGGCTCTGGAGCTGCAAGCGTGAATGGCAGCTGTGGTCTGGTCTGGAAAGGTATTTCTCCTGGTGAGTCCCTAGGGCAGGCCCCGACGGAGAGTACCGATGCTTCATGATTTCCTAAACCACGCGAACCGCAATGCGCTCGAAAGCGTTCACCAGGCTCTCAGAATGACGGTGTAGAGAATGAGCCACCATGTAACTAACTTCCTAGCGCAGAGCTGGTGCGTTCCTCTGAAGGGAGAGAGAGATCTACTTCATCGAGAACGCCTTCGGGTGAGAATCCTTTCCACCTGATGCCATGTTTACGGGTCCTCTCGAAAGAGTCGATGAGATCGGCTTCGAAGACAGCTTTAATCTCATCATATTTCTTCTTGTGATCCTCAGGCAGATCTTCGTATGTGATTGGTGCGTCCGCCATCTTAGCTGCAGATGTTGACGTAGTTGCTGTAGAATGTCCCACCGGCGTGCGGAATGGTGTTGCCTGCCAAAACTCACCGGCGAGCAGCGACGAGCAACACGAAGAGCCGGGAGGCTCCCAGAAGCGGGTGGGCCCTGGTCCCTCGGGCGACGGCCCGCAAAAATCCGGCACACGTCCTGGCTATTGCGAGGGCGTGCCACCTGACCTATACCTGATCAGGAAGGTGATGGATTGCTTCAATTAGTTTCCTGCATGGCAGACAGGTAAACATCAAATCCGAGCCTCGATCGGCTCTCAGGTTACCCTGTGAATCGACTCAAGGAGCCGATCGACCCATGGTTCGTATTGGATCTACGATAACACGGGAATTCTGCTTTATCAATACAAAGTTAAATCGACCTACGACAGTCTAGGGCTTTCACCGCATAATTGGAACGTCCTACGCGTAGTTGAGCCTGGCAGATACGAAAGATAACAGAAATCTCGTCCTAGAAGAGGCCAAAAAACCAACACAGAGTCGATTCCCGGAACACCCTCTTGGATCGGTAAACCATTTCTTGCGCATTACTGGATCGTTCAACCCGTTTGCAAGGCCTAACCATGCGGATATCAAACTAATCCTTGGAGAACAAGGAACGACCATAACAGATCAGATCTACTAAATAAAGACCAAGCAAACGCTGCCCTTACACCTAAGATAGGTGCAAAGGCAGCTAGATGTTTAGGAGCAACATAACTAAGCAAACATATCAGAAAAGTATCGATGTTAGCCCTAACACATCTATGATAACAGTATTACTCGCCATCAACAAGGCTTCAGTACGAGCAACACAAAACAACGAATAAACCGATACTGCCTAGATCGCAAGATGCGATCTGGGCAGCATGACGCTTACCCGGAAGAAACCCTCGAAACAAGGGTGGCGATGCGCCTAGATTGTGTTTGTTGTGAACGTGATCGTCCTCCTTTCTCAATAACCCTAGGTACATATTTATAGTCCGTAGACTTTCTATCTTTGGAATAAACCTAACTGTGTACGAACTGAACTCTATCTCTTAATTCTAAACTGAAACATGATCTACCATAATGTACAGATATGCGGGCAATCTAGCCCAAACTCTCGCACAAGGCCGATTCAGAAACACTTTATGTGCATATCCTCTAAGCCCATCTCAATCACGGCCCATCTCCTAATTTGGCTGAAATCTGGCGATAACAGAGTTGTGAGTGTTTTCCTATCCAGAAAAAGGCAAAAAAAATTAGGGTTAGGGTTTGCCATAGCCATAGCTTGCACTAATTTCGAGTTTTAGTTGCTTATCGTAGTTGTTTTTGCGTACCTTTATCTTTCTTCTAGTAGAATTGTTAGGATTTGTGTTTCTTTTTCATCTAGTTAATCATCTAGAGTCAGTTTTGTTTACTCCGAGTATACATAGCATACAGTGTGTTTGTCCAAACCATAGCTACAGCCTTTCGATCTACGTGACTAGGAACTTCCCAGAAGAGACTAGTTTTACCGCTCGACAGGCTGCTTATTAGGGTTTTGGTGCTTTGCATATCTTGTTGGCCGTGTTATCAAGGAGTTGAGTTATAAAAAAAAAAAATTTAAAAAGAAGCAAAAAGAGCTACATAGCTGTGTGTGATACAAAAGAAAAATACAAAAATAAAAGTGAAGTGCTAGTTGAATCAAGTGAAAGGCCTAAGTTTTCTTTACTGCACCTGTAGTTGAGCAATCTTGTGCCTGTCTCGTTGAGCTTTGCTAGTGTCTCTCGAGTGCATTGCAACCTTTCATCCATATAGTTGCATTGCCACATTTATCGCCTTGTGTGAGTATCTTTGGTTGTCTACGGTCAGCGCTAGAGCTTGTTATTGGTGCAAATAGGTAGCCTACCTACACCCCCACATATACCCTGCTTTGTCGTGTGATTGTTCTTCTACCCTTGATATTCGCTTCGCTACATCCGTGCACTAGTTGTTTCTACAAGTGGTAAGCAACACTAATTTACTTTGGAACGGTAAGATCTCCTTTTCTTATCAGTTTTGAGTGAGTTGTGAGAGTACCACCATATATTTTGATTTAGTGCACTAACCTACTAATCATGTCTGCTAGTGATCATAAGCTTGTTAACCAGGAGAACAAGGATTCTGCAGATATTATTACATGGAGGGAGTTTGAAGCTCTTCGGAATGAGATGCGACGTGAATTCCGCGCTCAAGACGATGTGCTCAATGAAAAGGTTGAAGCGATCAACCAAAATCTGGACACTACTAATACTACCGTCACCACAATGGCTGATCAAGTGATGGATATACAGCGCAGTCTGGCAGATATGCGCTTAGCTATTGAGAATTTGACTGCACAACAACAACAAGACGATGATGAAGATCCTGAACTTCAAGATGACGCACACAATGCTCGTGGTGCACCTCGTGGTAATCGTCCTCGTGGTTGGGCTCCACTTGGTCGCAATGGTCGTGGTCCTGATGAGGAAGATGGATTGGGTAAGCCCAAGTTCTCTATACCCAAGTTTTAAGGAGGAGCTGATGTTGAGGAATATCTCACTTGGGAGCTCAAGATTGAGAAGTTATGGAATTTGCATCCATATTACACTGAAGATAGGAAGATCAAGCTTGCTTCTTCCGAATTTGATGGTTATGCATTGCGTTGAT
The DNA here is from genome assembly GCA_030979885.1 of Lolium multiflorum. Taxonomy (NCBI): domain Eukaryota; kingdom Viridiplantae; phylum Streptophyta; class Magnoliopsida; order Poales; family Poaceae; genus Lolium; species Lolium multiflorum. Next base: position 50,879 of record JAUUTY010001047.1, on the reverse strand, counting down.
GGGATGCATTTGTTCGTAACCGCGACGAAGATGGTGAACAACCTATCCGCACATGGCGTGCTATGAAGGAGGCAATGACTTCTCGCTTTGTGCCTACAAATTACTTGCGGAATATATTTGATAAGTTGACACTATTGAGGCAAGGTGTGAAGACTGTCGATGAATACTACATGGAGACGGAGATGCTTATGCAACGTGGCCGTTTCCGTGAGTCTCTCGAGATGACAATGCAGCGTTTTCTCAACGGTTTGAACTATGATATCGAAGGCATTGTTCGTCACTACAGTTACACCAATATGAATCAATTGTTACATCATGCAAGAGAAGCTGAATCACAGTTGGCTGAAGAAGCAAAGGTGAAAGGTCGTGCTACGGGAGCTGGGCGTTTCACACCCCGCGCGCCCTCATCTACGGCACCGGCGCCTTCGACGCGCTCCGCTCCTTACTCTACTCCGCCTAGCAAACCGGTCTCCAATGTGTCCAACGCCAAGAAGTCCGAATCTGCTGCAAGTACGAGTGGTTCTAGCATGTCTACAGCGCGCAACCGTGATATGCTTTGTCATACATGTGGTGGCAAGGGTCACTTCAAGAGAGATTGTCCTAACCGCAAAGTCATGATTATAAATGAGGACAATGAGTATGAGACTGGAGATGATGTTGATCCTAATGCTCCCGAAGATGATGACTATGATACTGATGGTGAAGATGCATATCCGTCTGATGCTCGCACCATTGATGTGTCGCAGCGTGCTCTTAATGTGTTGCCTAGTGCATCTACTCAGCGTTGCAATTTGTTCCAAACCAAGGCTTTAGTTGGTCCTGACAAGGCTTGCAAGGTGATTATTGATGGCGGGAGTTGCCGCAATTTAGCAAGCAAAGAGTTGTGTACCAAGCTGAAGTTGAAGTATCTACCGCACCCGCATCCATATTATATTCAGTGGTTGAGTGATAATGGTGAGATGAAGGTAAACCACATGGTGCGTGTTGAGTTTGAGATTGGACCGTATAAGGATTGCATTGACTTTGATGTAGTTCCTATGACGGTGTGTCACCTACTATTGGGTCGGCCTTGGCTCTATGACCATTCTGTGCAACACAATGGCCGTGCCAATACATATCACTTGGAGTACAAGGGCAAGAAAATTAACTTACAGCCTATGTCACCACAACAAATTGTCAATGAGTCTCCTCAGAAGATTGAAGTAAACTTGGAGGATGCACCTCTAGATAGGCGAGAGAATTGTAATGTCGTGAGTGATATAACGAAAAGTGAGAGAGTAAATTCCTTAGTGCTTATAGCCACCAAAGAAGACATGAGAGAATTTAGTGAGGATCCTACAACCATGCCTCTTGTGCTTATGTACATGGGTACGGTTTTGGTTTCTAACGACATGAGCCCTCTTTCTCTTGGTGTTTCTAATGTTTTGCAATTCAGCGACGTGTTTCCGGAGGAGGTGCCCGCAGGATTACCACCGCTACGTGGTATTGAGCATCAAATTGACTTGATCCCCGGCGCCTCGCTGCCCAATAGGGTGCCATATCGCACTAATCCCGAAGAGACAAAGGAGATACAGAAGCAAGTACAAGCGCTACTCGACAAAGGTTATATCCGCATAAGCCTTAGTCCTTGTGTTGTTCCTGTTATTCTAGTTCCTAAGAAAGATGGTACATGGCGTATGTGCGTAGATTGTAGAGCAATTAACAACATTACTATTCGATATCGTCATCCTATTCCCCGTTTAGAGGATATGCTAGATGAATTGAGTGGTGCTGCTGTTTTCTCTAAAATTGATTTGCGTAGTGGTTATCATCAAATTAGGATGAAAGAAGGGGATGAGTGGAAAACAGCCTTTAAAACAAAATTTGGTTTATATGAGTGGTTAGTAATGCCTTTTGGTCTAATTAATGCACCTAGCACCTTCATGAGACTGATGAACCATGTTTTGCGTGATTTTATTGGCAAATTTGTGGTTGTGTATTTTGATGACATATTAATCTACAGCCGCAATGAATATGATCATACTATACATATTAGACATGTTTTGCAAGTGTTGCGTGATAATCAACTCTATGGTAATCGTGAGAAGTGCACATTTTGCAAAGATAAGGTCATATTTCTGGGTTATGTTGTCTCTAAGCATGGAGTAGAAGTAGATGAGTCTAAAATTGAAGCAATTCAAAATTGCCCTACTCCCATGAATGTGAGTCAAGTTAGAAGTTTTCATGGTCTAGCTGGGTTTTATAGAAGATTTGTGCCCAACTTTAGTACTATTGCTGCACCTTTGAATGATTTAACTAAAAAGGGTGTTGTCTTTGAGTGGGGCGCAGCCCAAGATCATGCATTTGATGAACTGAAACGATTGTTAACTTCTGCACCGTTGCTTGCACTTCCTGATTTCAATAAGCAATTTGAGATTGAACTAGCACAGTGGCCCTCGCAAATGCGAGGGCATCATCTTGACTGTGTCGAAAATATTTAATCAATTGTTTATTAATTTATATGTATAAATTACTAATTATTGACCTCCTTCATTGAGAATGAACAACATTGTAGATCTATATAATAAATTAGTTTAGTTGCCAGGATTTTTCCTATGCCAGAAGCATGACATATGGACTTCAATGACAATATCTTCATGTCCCTTTCTTTTGTCAGGCTTTCTTCATTGGAAAGGGAGGGTTCTAATTTATACAACTAATTAAGAATCCATATATAATATGTATTTCCACCATTTTATTACTTAAATTTTCATAAAAAGTGAATTATCAGGATGTTCAGTTTTTCCTTTGAAATCTATATGATACATATTTAAAAAATGAGTTTTTTTAAGTTCGTGTTATGAACCTATCTTGCTTGATTAAGTTGTAGTCAACTGAAAACTCTAGATACATGGTAATGTTTGATTTATAGAAAAATATGGAACCTCTATGCATACGACAAACCATGTCCGATTTCTGTCCGATTAATCTTGTGGCCTGCTTCACTTCTGCCATGTACGTGGACGGTTTGATGGTGCTCTTCGTACGCGCATCGGACACAAAGCCTCATATACCACCACTCAATAAAATAAGATGGAACATTAAAATAAGCATACAACTCTGTTTTTTAACATTATAGGAGAAGTCGATTGATGATAAGTTCAATATGACATCATGTTAATCAATTAAGTACCACATAAATATGCATCACGTCAGAGCCTTCATTATTTTTAATCATGTTTTGGCATCTTTTTGCAGGCTGCAATCTATTAGATTGTTCCATGGCCCCTCTCTCTTTCTCCTCCTCTCTCTCTGCTCCTCTGTCTCACTCCGACGACAGAGTTCCAATGACTTTGATGGCCACATCGTTGCCATCTCTTAGGCTGATATATTACGTTGTTTCCCTTATCTCGGGCATCAACTCCCCATCTATGTCAATCCGTCTGCAGTTATTTAATTTTTTATTTGTTCCAAGTCCCCCTTTAGAACATATTTATCACATAAATAGATATATAGTTCCGTCAAAACAGCAATGAAAAAGCAAGCTATTAGCATTGTTCACAAACCTAGAAAATTATCAGTATGCACAATGAATTGTAAGAAAAAAGAGTTTGGTGAATTAAAATTCTAAGACTCTCCAACATTATTTACCTCTCCAAATGTAATTTGTAGGAAAAAAATTCTTAATTACATCGGTATATTCTTGTACAAACTCGTTGATACAATGACTTGACTGGTCTAGGTTGCACATGAAGGAACGCATTCCCAGCCTCACGGCACAACGAATAATCATGAATCGGGAATACTTGGGGAACTTTCTGAAGTCATGAACATATTCAATGAAAGTAAACTGTTATGAGTATGTGAAAAAAAAGCTTTATAGAATCCAGGTAGATACAAATCGATAGAATAAAAATCTCATGAAGACTACATTGAAAGGATATTCTACTATTACTATATTTAGCAATCGGTGGTGCTTACAAATTGTTACTATAAAATTCTCGGGAAGCCTATCGATGGTGTTGGAATACACATATAATTTGTATGCACTGGAATGCAAGGAAAGTTACAGACTCAAATGGTACTTTTGAACTATAGGTGTACTTTGGGAAATAAAACTAACACAAATAGGCTACACAATTATAAGATTTGGTCATAGTAGAAAAAAGGGACAACTATGTCATCTTCTTATCCATTATCCGACTTTATACCTTATACATAATATTTATCTTTATTATAGAAGAAAATAGAGAAAATAACTAAATATACATGCTTCTAAATGGCTCGAGCTCCAATGGAAACGCCATTTAGTTAAAAAAAAGGAAGGATACAGATCATAATCTCTTGAGATGCGTGCAGTCATACAGATCATAAAAAGCAGTAGAGATTTATCTAAAAAAAGGCCAGCAGCTGTGAAAAAGAACTTCTCAATGAAAGAATAAGCAACGAAAAAAGAAACGGATCTTGGAGCCGATATTGGAAAAGGAGAACTTTCAAAATAAATGCATATTCATAAGGTAATACCCACATACAGTAAGAAGAGAAACGACGGCATAGAACAGCTAAAAGGCCAGCAACGACTGTACTGCAAGTAGAGCTTGTTAAATTTTGAAAATCTAAAATGCTAGATGTAATTTTCACAAACAGTCACCCAGCTACCTTACATCTATACATGTTTACTAAATATAGTAAATGAATTCCCAAATTTACTGTAAATAGTTCATTCTATTTCCATCTTTCATGTTCTGAAAAGCACACGGCTAAAATTTGAAATGCATAAACCAACGATATTGATATTCATATGAATTGGAGAATTTGCATATATTAGTACTGAATTAATTAAACATGCTGGCGATAAACACTCAGAAGGTAATAGATATATGTTTCGATGTAGTCTAGGTAAAGTTAATCACGAACAAATTGTTCAGCTCTCCTGATTTTCACTTTGAGATTCTAATCCTTTGGTGCCACATGGGGCAAGAAGGATGCGGAAAAAAGCTGGAATACAAATTGGCAATATGTACGGAATTCCATCTGAGTGTAAGCCTACAGTGGAGACAAATGATGTCTTTCGTTACTGAAGACTTTTTTAAGAGAAAAATTGCTATCCCTAGCATGCATTTCTCTCACCAATTTTTCTTTCTGTTAAACTGAAGACTTCAACAAACAACCCTATCTGTTAGCATGAACATATCAACTAACGCCACTGACATGCAAATCACTATAAAATCACTGCTATGCTATCCCTTGATACCTCTACCCTGGCTACGAACAAAAAAATTATATTGAAGGATGGCTAAATCAAACTGGAAACTATGCAGAACTATGACCCTCAATCTCAACACTAATGAAAATCTTCATATTGGAACTCAAATCACTTACAGATAATGACTCACGTTAACAATTTTGTATCCTCCTACACGATATGAGAAACACAAAAGAGAACTCCATAAGCATGCGAATGCTACTGCTGTAGAAAACATTTAATTTCAGTTGTTACATCTTGAGAAACTAATGATATGATGCATAAGTGAATGAAAAAAAGGAAAAGTGTTTACTCCTAGGGAAATTATCAAACAATTTATGTGCACCTTTGAAAACATGCATCAACAGACTGGATCAAGCAATCTATATGTGCACCTTATACTGAAGATTAAATCATGAAAACGAATATGTACCACATGATCTGCGGCTGGAGATCAAACTCTATGAACCCAAATTTTCTTGTTGCTCTCCTGCCAATATCCCAATCTAGTCAGAACAACCTCGTGGTTTAGAGAAATCATTGGCTGACATGTGCTCATTGACTCATTGTCGTCGAGGTAATGGAAGTTAAAACCTACCATGTTTTTTCGGACCATAGTTCCATCCCGTGCGTCCAGAACCTTGCTAGCACGCACTACAGAAATAGATGGAGCGGTATAAGAAAGATACATGTGATGAGCCATTACCTGGCTATTAGCTGTGCGGGAGGAAAATCTTCCATGGATTGATCGGTCTATCTTGCTTGGCTGCATGGTGTATGCATCAGTCTGCTCCTAGATGTTCAACTTCGTGCGTGAGGCAAATCTTCCATGGATCGATCCATGCATCTTGCATAGCGCATGCCAGATGACGCCGATGTGCATGCAGCCATGGAGGGGATGAGATCAGTCATAGAAAAAAAAGGAATCGTTAATTCTTATTCTTAGATCATAGACAGGACTACGGAAAAAAAACTGTCGATGAACTGAACCACAATAATCCGGGATGAAGACCAGACAGAGCTAGAACAGCTAACCTCCTAGCGGAATCCGCATCTAATTAAGCATCCAATGCAAAACCTTCACCTCCTCACGCTTGGGACACCCAACCCGGCGACTCGAGCACCTTCGCACGCGTAAGGGTGCAGAACATGTGCCTAATCCACATACTGAATCTCGGACTGCGAAATTAATCTTTTCAGCATTTGTCTGCCAAAAACTTATCAGATACCTGCAGCACAGTCGATCTGCCCTACCTTTCCGTCGGCAAGATCACAATAGCTCCGAAGTTTGGCAACAACCCCTGATATTCCACCACAGTCCTTCGTGTCTCTGAATCGATCCATGCGACAGAAGAAATTGACAGACAAGGATGCACGTACCTTGCCAGGCCCAAAGCCTCGACTCCAGATTATTCACGCCACCAATAAAATCATACTTGTACATTCGTTGTAGAACACAAACCTACAGAATAAGAGAAATATTAGTAAAACCTTCGAAAGCAAGTTGCTAGAGGCGTCTCTAAGGCGAACAGGAAACGACTCTCACGGACGTAAAACCGAGCTCCGGATCACGACGTGGACACAAAGCTACGCGTGAGGATCCGCCGCAAGAAAAGCACAACCGTGGTCGCCGGGCCCGTGGTCGCCCGGATCGTCTGGCCGCCAGCGTCGATCTGATCTGTTTGATCCATGAATTTGCAGATTAGGATCTTGACGATATATGAGAGGAGCAGATCAAACTCATTGACAAAGACCTAGCTGCCGACACCCATAGAGGATGGTGCGGCGGCATGAGGATGAATAGATGCAACCTTGATATTTTTTTTTGTTCTAGAGCACGCTCCATTGGTTTTTAGGTCAGCAGGCACAACTGAATATTAATAAATCCAATATACTAAGATATAAGATTGAAAAGGTACACGACAGAAAATTAAGTGGTGGCATTGGTGGGTAATTTCTTTTAACTCTATTGTCCGTAAGTTTTTTTTCATAATCTAGCGGTTGTGGTTTGCTGATGTAAAAAATCAACGATTAGATGTTTCTGATTTTTGTGGTAATTTCTAGTAATTCTACTATTTTCTGGTTAACCCGTAATGTACTTTTAATATATAATAGATGTGATGCTAGTGGTATTGGAATTGGTGGTGTGTTGATGCAAGAGGGTCGCCCAATTGCATATTTTTCTAAGAAACTTTCTGGTGCTAAGTTGAACTATCCTATATATGATAAAGAATTGTATGCTTTAATTAGAGTTCTTGAGGTTTGGCAACATTACTTGTGGCCAAAAGAATTTATCATACATTTTGATCATGAAGCTTTAAAATATCTGAAAGCCCAATCTACTTTGTATAGCGTCTAGCTAAGTGGGTTGAGTTCATTGAGTCTTTTCCATACATTATTAAACATAAGAAGGGAAAAGATAATATTGTTGCTGATGTTTTATCTAGGAAGAATATGCTATTAACTCAACTTGATGTTAAAGTTCCTGGATTAGAGATACTATGTGATTTATATGCTACTGATCATGATTTTGCTGACCCATATCGCTTGTGTGTTCTTGGTAAAGCATGAGAAAAATATCACATACATGATGGGTTCTTGTTTAGGGCTAACAAACTATGTGTTCCAGAATCGTCTGTGCGTTTGCTCTTATTGCAGGAATCACATGCTGGAGGTTTGATGTGTCACTTTGGGCGTGAGAAGACGCTACTCATGCTAGCTGACCACTTTTATTGGCCAAAGATGAGGCGGGACGTGGATAGATATGTGAAGAGATGCATTACTTGCAACAAGTCCAAGTCCAAGCTGAAGCCTCACGGTTTATATACTCCTTTACCGGCACCTACTACACATGGGAAGATATAAGTATGGATTTTGTGTTGGGTTTGCCGCGTACTAAAAGAGGCCATGATTATATATTTGTGGTAGTGGATAGGTTCTCTAAAATGTCACACTTTATTGCCTGCCACAAGAGCGACGATGCATCGCATATTGCTAACCTATTTTTCAGGGAGATTGTACGTTTACATGGAGTCCCGAGACTATTGTTTCTGATCGTGATGTGAAGTTTATGAGCTACTTTTGGAAGACGCTTTGGAAGAAGCTGGGGACGAAGCTGCTTTTCAGCACTACTTGTCATCCCCAAACTGATGGTCAAACTGAAGTGGTGAATAGAACCTTGTCACAACTATTGAGATCCATGATCAAGAAGAACCTGAAGGAGTGGGAAGAGTGTTTGCCGCATGTGGAGTTTGCTAACAACAGGGCGGTACATTCTACCACAAAGCTGTGTCCTTTTGAGGTGGTGTATGGTTTCAAAACCATTACTCCGCTTGATTTGTTGCCTCTACCCATACATGAGAGAGTCAATATGGAGGCATCTAAGAGGGAAGATTTTGTGAGAAAGATAAATTTGAAGACTAAAGAGTTGATCGAAAAGAAAGGCAAGAGCAATGCTGCAAGAATGAACAAGAAGCGCAAGGAGATGTTGTTCAAGCCTGGTGATTTGGTTTGGGTACACTTTCGCAAGGACAGGTTTCCGAAGCTACGGAAGTCCAAGTTGCTTCCTCGTGGCGCTGGTCCTTACAAGGTGCTTGCTAAGATCAATGATAATGCATACTCGATAGATCTTCCAGAAGATGAGTTTGGTGTCAGTACTTCTTTCAATGTTGCTGATTTGACACCATATGACGGAGAAGACCTTGGAGCGTCGAGGTCGACGCCTTTTGAAGGGGAGAGATGATGAGGACATCCCTACCTCACTACTACCTCCGTCATTACAACTAAAGATGATCCTGCTGTGAAGCTCAAGTCCAATGTAGTTAGGATTGGACCAATGACACGAGCTCGTGCGAAGCTACTTAAACAACTTGTTCCTTAGTGATACTTTGATCGATGAGAATTTTATACTGCCTAAGTCCTATTATTTATGTATGATCAAGTATGAAGAGGAACCAAGCATCACACGAGGAGGAGAGGAGCAGCTGGACCAGAAGATGGACGTGAAGCTGGACATGGATCTGGACATGAAGACATCCCATGGACGCGCGAGGGAGGAGCGGGAGGAATGCGCGAGAAGGAAGACAAAGTCTAGGCCGGTGCCAGATCCGGCCCAACCGGCCGTGCCGCCGGACCAACCGGTCCCAGGCCCGGTCTGACCGGATCTGCGCTGGACGCGCCCGGTCCAAACTGGCGTTGGCACTTGTGCCAACCGGGTGACCATCCAGGGGCTTTTTCCCCTTGTCCGGTCACCACCCGGCGCAGAGCCTAGTTTCAACCGGACCGGCCGGTCCCCGGTCGACCGGTCCCGGACCGGCCGAGTCAGTCTTCTCGACCGATCTATTCTGGGTCGGTTATTTTTGTACTTTTTGGACCTGAGGTCGTCCCAGATGCCTATATAAGTCCCTGGGACGCCCCACAAGTTGCTTTAGACCACGTTTAAGATAAACTCTAGTTCATAGTTGTTTGCTTTGCAACTCTATTGAATCTCTACACCCGATTGCTTTCATTTGGTGTGGAATTGCTAAAAGTCTTCTGTGATCTGCTATTCCATTGGGAATTGGGAGGTTGCAACTTACCGCTTCGTGGTCGGCATCTACGTGCGCAAGTGTGTGGAGTTGCGAAAATCTTGCAGGGTTGAGAGCTGTTGCATCGGCGACAAGGACCAATCGAGAGATCTCGTTGCGTCATACAAGTTATCTTCAAGTTATCTCCGCTGTGTTCATCGTGTGTTCATCACCATCCACCTCGCTTACTGAGTAGATCGGGCCACCCCTTATTATTGGAGGCGTGGGCGTGCTGCTCGTGGGTGTCTTGCTGGCGCTCGGACACGTCGTCGTCGCCTTGCAGAGGGTGGAGCAGCCTAACGGCATGGTGTGAGGGGGAGCTGAAGAGAGAGGGGTGGCGCGGGTGTGTTTTTATAGGCAGAGAGGGGCGCGGTAGTGGCATGGGCGGTGGCGACGACCAACCGGTGGCCAAGGGCTGGCGTCACGCGTCGGCCCCACCGTGACGTCGCCCTGGTGGCGTCAGCGAGGGAGGGAGTCGAGGCGGTCGCGCGGGCAGTCGAGGCTGATGGCGTGCCGCACGAGGCGACGCCATCATGTCTCTGCCAGCATGGCGCGCGCGTGCTAGGGTTCTGGCGAGGGAGGGGTGCTGGTGGCGTTCTGGGCCAGAAGAGAGTGGGTGGTGCGGCTAGGGCTGGGCCAAGGCAAGAGAGGGGGGTGATGGTGCTGTCCACGGCCCAAACCAGAGAAGAAAAGAGAGGGAAGAGAGAAAGGAAAAAGAGAGGGGAAGTTCCCCCTCTTGTCTCTCGGCCAAACACCAAAGAGAGAAAAGAGAGAGAGAAAAGAGGCAGGGGTGGAAAAGAGGGGGCCATGCCATGTGCATGTACCAAAATGTGACCAAAAGGCATGTGCTCATGTGTTGGAAAAATTTGGAGAGAAGTAAAAAGAGTGGTGATGGTGTTGATGGTGTAACCCTAGGTGAGTTGGTGGTGGTGGTGTAAAGAGGGGAGAGTGTTCCCTCTTATCAGAAGGTGATGCTCACAACATTAGGGTTAGGGTTAGAGGAGACAATGTGCCTTAGTGGTGGTGTTATTTGGATAGGGGGGGATCAAACCCTAAAAACTTAAAGAGAGGTACATGATTTAGTTGATGATGTTGTCACATAAATTAACACACCAAGAGCAATGTTGAGTTAAGCTAGGCAAGAATCTAACCTACACTCAATCACAAACAAAAATTAAAAGTTTTTGTTGGCTCAAATTTTTAAGTTGTTTGAAAATATGCAGGTTCTGAAAAATGGGGTGTTACAGACCTTCCCCCCTTAAAAGAATCTCGTCCCGAGATTCCGAGGCTAAGAGCTTGAATAGGTAGGGGAACTCCTTCCTGAGATAATCCTCTCGCTCCCAGGTGGCTTCATCTTCGGAGTGGTTACTCCATTGTACTTTGAAGAACTTTATCTTCCCGCGGCGGGTTACTCTTAAGGCTTCCTCCAAGATGCGAATGGGGTTCTCCCGGTAGGTTAAATCATGGTTAAGATCGATAGTATGGTACTCAATGTCCTTGAAGACTTCTGGCTTGTCCTGCACTTGAAGACATTTTCGAAGTTGAGAGATGTGGAAGACGTCATGGAATTCAGATAATTCTTGGGGCAATTCCAGCTGATATGACACTTCTCCTCTTTGGCCTATAATCTTGAAGGGTCCGATATATCTTGGCGCTAGCTTTCCTTGACATGGAAACGCTTCATTCCTTTGAGAGGTGTAACTCGGAGGTAGGCAAAATCTCCGACGCTGAAAGTCACCGCTCGACGCTTGGTGTTGGCGTAGCTCTTCTGACGGGACTGGGCGGCTTTCAAATGGTCGCGGATGAGTTGAACCTTTTCTTCCGCTTGTCGGAGTATGTCAGGTCCAAACACTTGTCTTTCTCCGGTTTCTGTCCAGTTGAGAGGGGTTCACACTTTCTTCCATATAGAGCTTCAAAAGGTGCCATCTGCAGACTAGCCTGATAGCTATTATTATACGAGAACTCTGCGAAGGGTAGGCAATCTTCCCATTTGGTCCCGTAAGCAAGAACACAAACACGGAGCATATCCTCGAGAATCTTATTTACTCGTTCAGTCTGTCCTCCGGTCTGAGGGTGATATGCAGTGCTGAAGGCCAATTTAGTGCCCATGGCTTCGTGAAGTTTCTGCCAGAAGCGGGAAGTGAATTGAGGGCCTCGATCAGAGACGATAATATTGGGAACTCCATGAAGACTAACTATTCGGGAGATGTAGAGGTCTGCCAACTTACCCACACGGTCCGTGTTGTTGACCGGCAAGAAATGTGCGACTTTTGTAAGTCGATCTACGATTACACATATGGAGTCATGTCCTCGACTAGACCGGGGAAGTCCGGTGATAAAGTCCATTCCCACTTCATCCCATTTCCATACAGGAATCTTCAAGGGTTGGAGAAGTCCAGCCGGGCGTTGGTGCTCTGCTTTAACCTTCTGACAATTGTCACATCTGGCGATAAAGAATGCGATGTCCAGTTTTATTCCATGGCACCAAAAGATATCTTGCAGATCTTGGTACATTTTAGTCCCTCCGGGGTGAATAGATTATGGGGTATTGTGAGCCCCTCCATAATCAGGTTCTTCAGGCTAGGGATGTTCGGAACACAAAGTCGTCCGTTATACCACAGAATTCCTTCTTGGTCACTGGAAAATCCAGCCACTTCCTCTTTACCCATTCGGCGCTTGATTCCTTCAATACTTTCATGACCAGCTTGGGCTTCCTTAATCTGGTCGTGAAGGGTAGGTCTAGCTTCTATCGCAGCTAAGAATCCGTGACTAACCAGCTCTAACCCGAATTCTTCAAACTCTTGGTACAACAAAGGTTGTTCGATTTTGAGGCAGGCATTTAGAGAGCAAGGTTCTCGGCTGAGGGCATCGGCGACTATATTCGCCTTTCCAAGGTGGTAATGGATACTGAGATCATAATCTTTTATCAACTCGATCCATCTTCTCTGACGCATATTTAACTCCCTCTGAGTGAACATATATTTGAGGCTTTTATGATCGGTGTAGATGTCACACCGATTACTGATGAGGTAATGGCGCCAAGTTTTGAGAGCATGAACTACGGCGGCTAACTCAAGATCATGAGTTGGGTAGTTCACTTCATGGGGTTTGAGTTGTCCGGAGAGGTAGGAGATAACTTTTCCTTCTTGCATTAGGACACTGCTGTCCACAACTGGCGCGTGGTTGACGTGGGAGGTTTGATGGCGGTTGACGGGCTTGATGGAGTGTCGTCCCGGCAACGGCCAGAAAATAGCTTGATGTCTACTCACGCTTCTTTCCCTGACAGTGTTGGGCCTCCAAGAGCAGAGGTTTGTAGAACAGCAGCAAGTTTTCCCTTAAGTGGATCACCCAAGGTTTATCGAACTCGGGAGGAAGAGGTCAAAGATATCCCTCTCAAGCAACCCTGCAATCACGATAAAGAAGTCTCTTGTGTCCCAACACACCTAATACACATGTCATATGTATAGGTGCACTAGTTCGGCGAAGAGATAGTAAAACACAGGTGGTATGGATGTTTATGAGTGGTAATAGCAATCTGAATAAAATATGGCAGGAAGTAAACATGCAGTAGAACAGTAAGTAAGCGGTGTTTGCAGTATTGAAACAAGGCCTAAGGATCATACTTTCACTAGTGGACACTCTCAACATTGATCACATAATAAATAATAACTTCTTCTCATTTGTGCTACATACACTCTTTTGTTGGATGATGAACACTATTCGTTGTGTAGGGCTACAAGAGCTCCCTCAAGCCGGAGTTAACAAGCGCCACAACATTCAGCATTCATATTTAAGTAACCTTAGAGCATAATAGATCTTTGCAAAATAAACCGAGTACTAACATAGCATACACACTGTCACCATTACACTATGAAAGGGGAATAGATCACATCAATACTATCATAGCGATAATCAACTCCATAACCTACAAGAGATTATGATCATAATCTACGACAAGAACCACATGATGCACACACTGTCACCATTACACCATGCGAGGAATAGACTACTTTAATAACATCACATGAGTAGCACATAAACTAGTAGCGATACAAAGCTCATCATATGGATCTCAATCATGTAAGGCAGCTCATGAGATCATTGTATTGGAGTACGAGAGAGAGATTAACCACATAGCTACCGGTACAGCCCTTAGCCTCGGGGGAGAACTACTCCCTCCTCATCATGGGAGCAGCAGCGTTGATGGAGATGGCGGTGGTGTCGATGGAGAAGCCTTAGGGGCACTTCCCCGTCCGGCGGCGTGCCGGAACAGACTCCTGTCCCCTAGATCTTGGCTTCGCGATGGCGGCGGCTGGAACTTTTCTCGTACCGTGGCTTATTCGTCAATCGAAGATTTAGGTCAGTGGGCTTCTTATAGGCGAAGAATCGATGTCGGTGGAGCCCTGGTGGGGCCACACCATAGGGGCGCGCCCAGGCCCTTGGCCGCGCCGCCCGTGGTCTGGGCCCCCAGGGCTCCCCTGGTCTCTCTCGGTGTTCGAAGCTCCCGGGAAAAATAAGATCTTGGGCGTTGATTTCGTCCGATTACGAGAATATTTCCTTACTAGGATTTCTGAAACCAAAAACAGCAGAAAACAGAACTGGCACGGCATCTCGTCAATAGGTTAGTTCCGGAAAATGCATCAAAACGATATAAAGTGTGAACAAAACATGTAGGTATTGTCATAAAACAATCATGGAACATCAGAAATTATAGATACGTTGGAGACGTATCAAGCATCCCCAAGCTTAGGTCCTACTCGCCCTCGAGTAGGTAAACGATAACACAAATAATTTCTGAGGTGACATGCTACCATCATAATCTTGATCAACATTATTGTAAAGCATATGACATGAATGAAGTGATCTGAACAAAAGATTGCTAACAAAGATAATGACTAAACAAATGAATCATATAGCAAAACTTTTCATGAGTAGTACTTTCAAGCAAGTATCAATAAGACTTGCATAAGAGTTAACTCATAAGCAATAAATTCTTAGTAAAGGCATCGAAGCAACAGAAAGGAAGATATAAGTTTCAGCGATTGCTTTCAACTTTCAACATGCATATCTCATGGATAATTGTCAACATAGAGTAATATGATGAATGCAAATAAGCAAGTATGTAAGAATCAATGCACAGTTGACACAAGTGTTTGCTTCTAAGATGGAAGGAAATAGGTAAACTGACTCAACAATAAAGTAAAAGATAGGCCCTTCGCAGAGGGAAGCAGGGATTAAATCATGTGCTAGAGCTTTTCAAGTTTTGAAATCATATAGAGAGCATAAAAGTAAAGTTTTGAGAGGTGTTTGTTGTTGTCAACGAATGGTAGCGGGTACTCTAACTACCTTATCAACCAGACTTTCAAGAGCGGCTCCCATGAAGGACGTTATCTCTACCAGCAAGGTAGATCATCCCTCTTCTTTTTGTTTACACATGTACTTTAGTTTTATTTATTAGATGACACTCCCCCAACCTTTTGCTTACACAAGCCATGGCTAACCGAATCCTCGGGTGCCTTCCAACATTCACATACCATGGAGGAGTGTCTATTTGCAAAATTAAGTTGCTTACTGATAGATCAGAGCAAAACATGTGAAGAGAATTATTAATGCAAGTTAATTAATTGGGGCTGGGAACCCCATTGCCAACTCCTTTTGCAAAATTATTGGATAAGCGGATGAGCCACTAGTCCATTGTGAAAGTCTGTTAGAAGTAAATGACAAGATCGAAAGATAAAACACCACATACTTCCTCATGAGCTATAAAACATTGACACAAATAAGAGATAATAACTTTTGAATTGTTTAAAGGTAGCACATGAAGTATTTACTTGGAATGGCAGGAAATACCACATAGTAGGTAGATATGGTGGACACAAATGGCATAGGTTTTGGCTCAAGGTTTTGGATGCACGAGAAGTATTTCCTCTCAGTACATGGTTTGGCTAGCAAGGTTGTTTGAAGCAAACACAAGTATAAACCGGTACAGCAAAACTTACATAAGAACATATTGCAAGCATTATAAAACTCTACACTGTCTTCCTTGTTGCTCAAACACTTTTACTAGAAAATATCTAGACCTTAGAGAGACCAATCATGCAAACCAAATTTCAACAAGCTCTACGGTAGTTCTCCACTACTAGATTAACTACATGATGCAAGAGCTTAACCATGATTTATAAGAGCTCAAAACAATTGCCAAGTATCAAATTATTCAAGACCATATGAAGCGTTTTCTGATTCCAACAAAATAGAAACAAGTGAAGCGATCAACTTTCGCCCTTGAACATTAAAAGTAAAGCTAAGAAAACATGTGTTCATACGCAACAGCGGAGTGTCTCTCTCCCACACATGAGAATGAATTTATTCAGAGAATGAAAATAACAAAACAAAAATAAAAGCACACACAGACGCTCAAAGTAAAGTACATAAGATGACGGAATAAAAATATAGTTTCACTAGAAGTGACCGATAAGTTGTCGATAAAGAAGGGGATGCCTTGGGCATCCCCAAGCTTAGATGCTTGAGTCTTCTTAAAATATGCAGGGATGAACCCCGGCATCCCCAAGCTTAGACCTTTCACTCTTCTTGATCATAGTATATCATCCTCTTCTATTGACCCTTGAAAACTTCCTCCACACCCAACTTCAAGCAAACTCATTAGTGGGTTAGTGCATAATAAAAATTCACATGTTCAGAGGTGACACAATCATTCTTAACACTTCTGGACATTGCGCAAAGCTTCTGAAAGTTAATGGAACAAAGAAACTCATTCAACATAGCAAAAGCGGCAATGCGAAATAAAAGGCAGAATCTGTCAAAAACAGAACAGTCCGTAAAGACGAATTTTGCAGGGGCACTTAACTTGCTCAAACGGAAAAACTCAAAACTAATGAAAGTTGCGTACATATCTGAGGATCACACACGTAAATTTGCAGATTTTTCTGAGTTACCTACAGACTTCTGCGCAAATTCGTGATTGAAATCTGTTTCTGCGCAGTAATCCAAATCTAGTATCAACTTTACCATAGAGATTTTACTTGGCACAAAAACATGATAAGGATAGGTTGCTACAGTAGTAAACAACTTCGAAGACTCAACAAAACAAAAATTGCTGTAGTAAAATAAACACATGGGTTATCTCCCAAGAAGTTCTTTCTTTATAGCCATTAAGATGGGCTCATAATTTTAATGATACTCGCAAGAAAGAAGAATTGAAGCAAAAGAGAACATCAAAAAGCAAATTTAAAACACATTTAAGCCTAACCCACTTCCTATGAAAAGGAATCTTGTACACAAATAAATTCATGAAGAACAAAGTGACAAGCATAGGAAGGCAACACAAGCGCAATTTCAAGATTCTCAACATAAAGAGGGGAAACTTAATATTATTAAGATGCATATAACCATGTTTCCCTCTC
This sequence comes from Lolium multiflorum, assembly GCA_030979885.1. Taxonomy (NCBI): domain Eukaryota; kingdom Viridiplantae; phylum Streptophyta; class Magnoliopsida; order Poales; family Poaceae; genus Lolium; species Lolium multiflorum. The sequence goes on along the minus strand of JAUUTY010001047.1, from coordinate 33,669 downwards.
TCATAATAACTTTCAGTAGCATCATGAACAAACTCAACAATATAACTATCACATAAAACATTCTTGTCATCAGCCACATGCATAAAATTATTACTCTCCACATAAGCATAATCAATTTTATTAGTTGTAGTGGGAGCAAATTCAACAAAGTAGCTATCATTATTATTCTCATCAAGTGTAGGAGGCTTAGTATAATCATAATAAAATTTACTCTCCATAGTAGGCGGCACCAAAAGACCACTATCATTGTAATCATCATAAATAGGAGGCAAAGTATCATCAAAGAAAATTTTCTCCTCAATGCTTGGGGGACTAAAAATGTCATGCTCATCAAAACCAGCTTCCCCAAGCTTAGAATTTTCCATATCATTAGCAATAATGGTGTTCAAAGCGTTCATACTAATATCACTGCTACTAGCATGCAAATAAGATTCCATAGGTTTTTAAATTTTCGCAGCAAACAATCCATGTCTTAACTCAGGAAATAGAATAAGAAGCTCACTTTTGCTTTCCATTATGCCTAACTAGTGTAAACAAGAAACCAAAAGATGCAATTGGGATCTAAAGGAAATAGCTTCGAGCACTTACAACGGCACAGAAAATAACTTAGTTACCTGGGACTGAGTATGAGTGCCTTTTACCTTTCCTCCAAGAACGGCGCCGAGAAAATAGCTTGTTGTCCACAACTGGCGCGTGGTTGACGTGGGAGGTTTGATGGCGGTTGACGGGCTTGATGGAGTGTCTTGATTCGTCCCCGGCAACGGCGCCAGAAAATAGCGTGATGTCTACTCACGCTTCTTTCTGTAGACAGTGTTGGGCCTCCAAGAGCAGAGGTTTGTAGAACAACAGCAAGTTTTCCCTTAAGTGGATCACCCAAGGTTTATCGAACTCGGGGAGGAAGAGGTCAAAGATATCCCTCTCAAGCAACCCTGCAATCACGATACAAGAAGTCTCTTGTGTCCCCAACACACCTAATACACTTGTGAGATGTATATGCACTAGTTCGGCGAAGAGATAGTAAAACACAGGTAGTATGGATGTATATGAGTGGTAATAGAAATCTGAATAAAATATGGCAGCAAGTAAACATGCAGTAGAACAGTAAAGCGGTGTTTGCAGTATTAGAAACAAGGCCTAGGGATCATACTTTCACTAGTGGACACTCTCAACATTGATCACATAATAAATAATAACTTCTTCTCATTTGTGCTACATGCACTCTTTTGTTGGATGATGAACACTATTCGTTGTGTAGGGCTACAAGAGCTCCCTCAAGCCGGAGTTAACAAGCGCCACAACATTCAACATTCATATTTAAGTCACCTTAGAGCATAATAGATCTTTGCAAAATAAACCGAGTACTAACATAGCATACACACTGTCACCATTACACTATGAAAGGGGTAATAGATCACATCAATACTATCATAGCGATAATCAACTCCATAAACTACAAGAGATTATGATCATAATCTACGATAAGAACCACACGATGCACACACTGTCACCATTACACCATGCAGGAGGAATAGACTAATTTAATAACATCACATGAGTAGCACATAAACTAGTAGCGATACAAAGCTCATCATATGGATCTCAATCATGTAAGGCAGCTCATGAGATCATTGTATTGGAGTACAGAGAGAGAGATTAACCACATAGCTACCGGTACGGCCCTTAGCCTCGAGGGAGAACTACTCCCTCCTCATGGGAGCAGCAGCGTTGATGGAGATGGCGGTGGTGTCGATGGAGAAGCCTTGGGGCACTTCCCCGTCCGGCGGCGTGCCGAACAGAGACTTGTCCCCAGGATCTTGGCTTCGCGATGGCGGCGGCTCTGGAACTTTTCTCGTACCGTGGCTTATTCGTCAATCGAAGATTTAGGTCAGCTTCTTATAGGCGAAGAATCGATGTCGGTGGAGCCCTGGTGGGGCCACACCATAGGGGCGCGCGGGCCCTTGGCCGCGCCGCCTGTGGGTCCCCCGGCTCCCTCTGGTCTCTCGGTGTTTGGCTCCGGGAAAAATAAGATCTTGGGCGTTGATTTCGTCCGATTCCAGAATATTTCCTTACTAGGATTTAAAACCAAAAACAGAACGGCACTTCGGCATCTCGTCAATAGGTTAGTTCGGAAACGCATCAAACGATATAAAGTGTGAACAAAACATGTAGGTATTGTCATAAAACAAGCATGGAACATCGAAATTATAGATAAGTTGGAGATGTATCAGACATTTCCAAGACCAAGCTTAGATGCGTCGCAATAAATCACGAAGTCTTTGGTAACGTCAGGCATAGTTAGGATTGGGGCGGAGACAAGTCGCTTTTTAAGTTCTTGAAAACTTTCCTTGCACTTGTCCGTCCATTCAAACTTCTTTTCCTTTTTGAGCAAAAGAGTCAGGGGTTTGGAAATGCTAGAGTATCCTTCTACAAACTTGCGATAATAACCGGCCAATCCGAGGAAGGATCTTACCTCGGTTGGGTTGGTAGGAGGTTGGCGCTCCATGATGGATTTGATTAGGGAGGGGTCGACATGACAGTCCTCCGGCTGACAAGATGTGTCCAAGGAATCCAACTTGTTTGAGCCAAAACTGGCATTTGCTGAACTTGGCGTAGAGTTGATGCTTTCTAAGAGTTCCCAGAACGAGTCTCAGATGCTCTTCATGCTCTTCTTCAGTCTTGGAATAGACGAGAATGTCATCAATGAACACTACGACAAACTTGTCGAGGTATTCCATGAAGACCTTGTTCATGAGGTTCATGAAGTAGGCGGGGGCATTTGTAAGTCTGAATGACATTACGGTGTACTCATACAGTCTGTAACGGGTAGTGAAAGCAGTCTTGGGAATGTACGATTCCCGAACCTTGAGCTAATGGTATCCTGTGCGGAGATCTATTTTGGAGAAGACTTTGGCTCCATTCATTTGATCGAACAGATCATCGATCTTGGGTAGGTGATATTTATTTTTGATAGTAACGTCGTTGAGCTTCCGGTAATCCACACATAGGCGAATGATACCGTCTCGCTTGTCCACGAAGATCACGGGTGATCCCCAGGGTGAAGCACTAGGTAGAATCAGACCTTTGCTCAACATGTCATCCAACTGCTTCTTTAACTCTATCAATTCTTGAGGGTTCATTCGGTATGGTCTCTGAGCTATAGGTGCGGTACCCGGGATTAACTCAACGATGAATTCAATATCCCGGTCTGGGGGCATACCGGGCAACTCTTCCGGAAACACATCCGGATATTCACAGACGATTGGGACTTGGTCTAGGGTTGGTCCGGCGATACTTTTCTTGCAGTAGGCCTTGGATGAGTTTATAGTGGTGGTGTATTTTTCTGGCAACCCTTGATCATTAGATAGGGTAATGGATTTTTTGGGCGCAATCTATGTGTCCTTTATACTTGGTCATCCAATCCATTCCAAGTGTCACTTCTAGTCCTTGGGCTCCTAATACTATGAGTTCAGCTTGAAAGGATACTCCTTGTATAATGATTGGGACATTTTTGCATGATAGGCGTGTAACACCCCATTTTCCAGAACCTGCATATTTTCAAACAAGTAAAAATTTGAGCCAACAAAATTATTTATTAAGCATTTGTGATTGAGTGTAGGCTAGAATTCTTGCTTAGCTTAACTCAACATTCCTCTTGGTATGATATGTATGTCACCACACCATTAATTAAATAAGTACACCACTCCTTAAATTTTCAGAGATAGAACTATTTAATTTAAATGGCACCACCTCTAGTGCACTATGCCCCTCAAAACCCTAACCATATTATGGTGAGCATCACCTTTGGATGAGAGGGAACACTCTCCCCTCTTCTCCACACCACCACCAATTCACCTAGGGTTGCACCATCAACACCATCACCACTTTATTAATTTTTCTCCAAGTTTTTCTACACATGTGCACATGCACTTTGGTCACACTTTGGCACATGCACATGGCATGGCCCAATCTCCTTGCACCCTACCCCTTTTTCTTCTCTCTTTTCTCTCTTTGGTTTTGGCCGAGAGACAAGAGGGGGAACTTCCCCCTCTCTTCTTTTCCTTCTCCCTCCCTTCTTTCCTTGCTGTTTTGGGCCATGGCCGAGGCCACCTCTCTCTTTTCACCCTGGCCCAACCCTAACCCCTTGTAACATCCCAAGTTTCAACAATAATAAAATCAAGAGAGAGTTTCAATTATTCAAAATTTGCAACAAACAAAAACTTTTTCTATGCATGTAGTGCCACATATAGATTCATGCATTTAAGTAAAATTCTTTTGTGCAATTGCCATGATGAGTGTTAGTATGCTTAACTATTACTATGTGAACCCTAACCAAGATCACCAAACCCTAATTTGAAGGGAATTGAAGAAAATGGGAAAAACCCATAATTCACTTACATACACAATATGCCAAAATTCAAATCCTCAACCTAGGCCATAATTGCTTGCTCCCTTGCTTGTAGAATACTTCAATATGATAAACTAACACAATTGCATCATTGGATCAAGAATCAAACACAAGGAAATCAGAAATCTTACATACATATGATAATGGTCACTTGTCCCAAAAATATTTTCTTCACTACTTTACCCCGCTGTTTTTCTCATTTCTTAAACCCAACTTAGTCAACCAAAGCCAGGTCATCCAAGACCTTGTCAAGGTCTACAACTTTCATGTTGACCACCCTCCCTAGAGTTGACTAGGTTGACCAGAATAAAAGTGACAAGTAGGGATGCTGAAATAAAGTGAAGATCATGTCACTTTTGACATTTTGCAAATCAATTCCAAAATGAGTACCACCACCACCAATACCTCACTCTGATTATATAAAAGAGATTCAACAAAAAGAATTTCAAAATTCAAATAAAATTCTCTTGCTGCCATTGTGTCGAACAGGTGGCAGGCATCATTTCCAATTTGAGTTACACCCTATTATCCTCTGGGTTCTTCACTAAACCCCTTTAAACCTGTGATCATCACACACTTCTACAGCCCCTGCACGATCCAAGTACTTGCCTTGGTCGATTAAAGTGAGAGGAGGATGAAAAGAAACCCTAGACTATGCATGCCGTGGCCATGCCGGCCACCTTTGGGCATCCCTCTCTCTGGCCTCCCCCTTCACTTTTCTTCGTGTCTGCGAGCATCTCTGAAGCACAAGGATCAAGCCAGTACCGCTCACTCGATCGCCAACGCACGGCATTGCCCAGAACGCCCGCGTCCAAAACCATGCCAGAGCATGCCAGCCAACGCGGTGAGCGCGCTCTGGACGCGCCAGTACGTCGAGCACTCGAGCGCGACCGTCCTCCTCCTGCATCCCTACCACTGCGTCGAGCAACTACTCCACGCCCTCTACCACCTAGACATGCTCAAGCACGCGCAGAGGCCTTGTCACCGTCGTCCTCGTCGGAATTATGCCGCGGGTACCGCCACAGACACTGCAAGCGCTCGAGCGATTCCGTAGCCCTATCGCTGCGCCCGCTACACCTAGAGCATCGCCAGGACAACGCCTACACGCTGCCGTCCTTCGCTTGCCCTTTCGATCGCCAGAAGAGCCGCGCCATGGACGCTCCTCCACAGCACCTCGTGGCACACCTCGACACTATAAATAGAGCCACTCCCAGCACGCTCTCTTCACACCACCCGACTCCCCTCTCACCACTGATCCTCTTCACCACCGTAGCTAGTTCAATTACTGCCGGAGGCGCCTCAATTTCAAGATCGGAGCCGCCGGGGGACGCAGCTCACCGTCGACGATAGGCGCCACCCCGAGCTTCGCCACTGCTACCAGCCGCCTCAGCACCCTCGACAACGTCGCCTCGCCACCAGTAGAACACCGCGGGAACCCTGGTATGCCCTCCGACCCCCTACTGACGCCGTGAGCTCGCCGGAATCTCGTCGGAGACGACGACACTCACACGCCGTTGATCGCTGCTCAGATCCAACGGCCTAGTTTACGCGTACCGCTTCGCGCGTTAAGAGCCGCTGACGGGTGGCCCCCGCTCGTCAGGCAGCCCACTCGCACCAGATGCGTGTTGGGCCACGCAGTGATGGTTTAAACCGTTTCGGCCCATTAGGTTTTCCCGCGTGGCCCAAAAATTCTAATATGATTTAACCTATTTAATTCAAATTCAATACAGATGCCAACTTCAAATTTGAATATCTTGAGATCTACTACACCAAATTTAACCAATTTTATATATTCAGAAAGCTCATAAAATTATCTAAATAATGCCACTGGCCTTATATCCAAATTCGTATTTAATTTTAAATGATAAAAATAACAAGGCAGGGCCTTTTCTAACTTCAAATAAATATTAAAAATTGGTTATAAATAATTTTGAGTTGATTCCAATTTCAATAAATCACAAATGATGTCCTCTATTTGATTATGCAATAATATAGACATGTTATTTGCATGATCATGGACTAGATGAAATAAAATAGCTATGTAGTCAATTCTAGTACTTTCTCAACTTGAATTCAAATTTAATAATTAATATGAGAGATATCTTCTCATTTAAATCTTGATCCTAAGTAATACAACCAGAGGGAATGACTTAGAATAATGAACCTATGATAGCTATTACTTAGAGATTTTAATTCAATTAAATGATAAGTATTAAAACCATGTGAAGTATAGTACTTCAAATATTATACACTCACATATAATAGATATGAAATGTTGACCTTGGGTCAACCTATATTTCATACCTGATTATTATATGAAGAGATTAAATCTTAATATAAGGTAATAAGAGGAACTAAATTCCTCTAAGGAGCTACATACCAAAGTTAAGAAATAATAATAATAAGAGGAATTTATTTTTTATAAGAAATCATACAACAATCCACCATGCCATGTTGATTGATGATAAAACTAGTGTGAAAATTCTTTTAAGTGTTTCTAGTATCGTATGTGGGCTTGGTTTAGTATTTATATCTCGTATTCGTATATAGACGCTAGTAACGAGGAGTATCAAGAGGAGGAAGCCTACTCCCAAGAAGAAGAGGAGAACTTTGATCACTACTCAGCTCAAGGCAAGCTAATAATCTTGCTAACCACCATGATGCAAGCTCTACAAGAGCAATGCACCATCACCCCTTTAAATTTATGTTTTACCTATCCCATGTTTTTACCTTGCAATTCCTTTTGCTTACTTATTTCAAGGTATTTTGAATGTATGATTTTACTTGGTATAGAGTAGAACAAGATCAAAGGTTATCTTAGAAACCATCAAAGCTAGATAGCACCCCTCATGATATAGTTGCTAGCGCTAATCAATTAAAATTTGGACTACTCTAGATGGGAACATGTGACTTTGAAATGAAGTTGAAACCTTGGAATGATGGTTCATTCCATTGAATGACTTTGAAGGTGAATATGACCAAGAGAAGATGGTGATTTTTGATATAAAACTGATATGGGTTTGCATGCGATACCTTTCCAATTATACAAGTACCCCCACAATACCTGATTATGGGTAGGGCTTAACTAGAAACTTGTGTATTTTAGTATGGGTTCCCTCTAAACAAGCATCATAGGGGTTACGCCGCTGCCTCCGTATATGAGAAATGATGTGAATATGAGGTGAATGTACGACCCAAGAACTGTGCAGTTCCGGGTTAACAGTTGGTTCTCACCGGGAGGCCAAGCTCATGGGGAGAGGTGCCTATACTAGGACATATAAGTGAAAGGTTATGGTTGATGATCCGTACTGAGTTACGATGATCGGGGTTATCCTCGACAGATGTAATCAAAAGTTGTGGCACAAGAGTACAACCTCTGCAGAGTGTTAAAGCTATTCAAATAGCCGTGTCCGCGGTTATGGACGGTTGGAAGGGCCATACTATTTCCGTTATCAGAATTACTTTCAAAATGATGAAGGTGAATGGTGAATTGACTTGGATCCCAAATGAATTGTGGGAATGACACTAATGTTCCCACTTGAGTTAGTCTAGCCAATAATGGGTGTTTACTAAATGTTTATCAAATGAAAACTTGGCTTTATGCAAATAAACCTAGAGCTTAGTACCCCCTTACTACACTTAATATGTTTTACCTTAGTATTAGTTTGCGAGTACTTTAAAAGTACTCATGGCTTTGCCCTGGCTATTCAAATGCCAGACTTTGAAGAGGAGCAACAGTATCAGGATGACGGACAGCAGGATGTCTACGATAACTAGGATCGTCTTCTAACGTCAAGCGTTGCCTGTGGAATATATAGTCCACTACTACTACGCTTCCGCTACTTATTTGTGTTGTTGAACAATCTATTTGTGTAATAGTGAATCATGTGATCCCTTGTTGTAAGACCTTATGTGTTGTAATAAATGATGACTCTGAACTACTTACTATTATGTCTCGCAAAAACAATCTTCCTGGGATTGCGATGTATGATGTAATAGGGCATCCGGACTTAAAAATCCGGGTGTTGACAAGTTGGTATCAGAGCCATTGTTTGATCTTAGGAGACCCTAGTTAGAATGGACGTCCGGCAAACGTAGTTTTTAATGAAATAGTTATGAAAATACAATCATACCCTTACCTTGGAGATCTTTTTCAAAATAACCAATTCATGTTATTACTACTTAAAATTTTGAACACTTGCACCTTTTTAACTTGCTTGTCACTCCCTCTACAGATGGAGCCTATCATCCCGACGGAGCCCTTCATCCAAACCCAAGTGTATGACTTGGCGAACGGTGGGGATCTGATCTTTGAAAGGGATCTGTTTGCCCTCACCGAGTTCCTCGGACGCTCGCCTCCCGTGTTTTACGGAGGCCAGATCACTGACCAAGCCAACGGCCAGCTCCAGTGGCTCATCATGGCTAACCTTCCTGGGAAGCCGGAGTCACCCATGTTCCGCCAGATTCAGTTCTCTCTCCGAGACAACACCTGGGTGGATGGACTCGCCCGTGCGCTCCAGGAGGCTCTCGCTCGTCTGTGCGGGCAAAATTCGGTGGCTATTGAAGGGGAACGCTTTGCACACTTTGCAAGGCACTCCTCTGTTGGGCTGCCCCTCAGCCTGCCATACCACCCCGTGCTGAGGCATCATGTGGATCATCTCGACTACATGTTGTTCGAGACTCGGTCTGCGCTGGATAACTCCCGCGCCGCCGCCAACCACACTCAGCAGCAGCTGAACCAGTATGCGGAGACCATCAAGGTCATCGCAAAGGAGCGCAGAACTCTTCGCCAGCTGGTCGCGAAGAGGGACTCCACCATCCACCGCCTCAAGACCAAGATCTCCGTCCTGAAGGAGACCATCTCCACTCAGGCGGAGCAGCTCCAGATCCTGGAAGGAGAAGGCGAGGGGGAGGACATCCAAGGGGATGGCTACTCCTATGTCAGCAACGACAATGACTACGAGGAGGAGGAAGACATGGACTTCCACCAGCACCTGCCTGCCGGGATGGACACCACCTTCCCGCTCCGCATCGATGGATAGCTTCCATCCCTCTCTGAGCACCGCGTAGTATGAGATGTATCGGTCCTTTGTATCCGCCCCATGTATCGTAGATTGTTGAAAGGGTTCTTCAAACCCTCCGGTTTGTTAGCCTGTAATAAGTGCTACCTTCATGACTATGTGGTGTGTAATATTATCATCTTATGAATCAAGTTTTAAATTATGTGATTTTACCCCCAAAATGAGCCATAGAAATTTCCCTCTTATCTCATGATCCGTATCTCTGTTCAGATGGCACCTCCCAATCGCAACGCAAATCAGGATGCGCTGATGCAGATGCTGCAGCTCATGATGGAAGACAGAGAGGCTGAACGCGCTGAAAGGCAGGCCAATATCACTGCTCTGCAACAGCTGGCACAGAACAACCAAGGCCACGGGAACCATGACCACCCGGGCTCCAAGCTGAAGAACTTTCAGAACACCAACCCACCGGTGTTTAGCAAAACGGAGGAACCCCTTGACGCTGACGATTGGCTCCAAACAATGGAGAACAATCTTGAGGTTGCCGGAGTGGAAGATAATGACAAGGTGTTGTTTGCCACCCACTATCTGGCAGGACCTGCACGTGCCTGGTGGACCAGTGCTCGCGCATTGAATGCAGGACAACTAATGACTTGGGTAGATTTCAAGCTCAAGTTTAGCAAGTATCATGTGCCACCGGGTCTCATCAAGAAGATGCGGGATGAGTTCCGCGAGTTAAAGCAAGGCCGTCTAACCGTGGTAGAATACCGCGACAGGTTCCTCACCCTGTCAAGGTACGCCCGGATGAGACGGACACCACCGAGAAGAGGAAGGAGAGGTTCCTGAACGGACTGCACGATGAGATACAGACCGTGTTGGTCAACATCCCTTTTGCTGACCTCGAAGCCCTTGTCGACTCCGCCATCCAGATGGAGGGCAAGTTGAACCAAGCCAATGAAAACCGCAAGCGCCGCATGATGCATCAGAGTGGGCCCAGCAATACCTCCAAGTTTCGCCCTAGCTCAAGCGGAGGATTCACCCCCGAAACAACAAGCCACCAGCACAGATGTCGCGCCCCGGTTATCAGCACCGGAGTGGAGGAAACCCCAGGGACGGGAGGACAGCATCATAACAGCAACAACTTTGTCCACCACAACAACAACTTCAACCGCGCTCCGACAAGAGCCCCTGCCAACCCCAACACCAACACTGCTCCAAGGACTGGGAGCAACGCTGTCCTGTCGCCCCCAAGGACAAGTCCACCATCAACTGCTATGAGTGTGGCGTGGTGGGGCACTACTCCACGAGTGTCCCAAGAGACTCGCCAAGATGGCCGCCAACACCACTGCCCTGCTCAGCAGCAACGCCGTGTCGCCAACAGCAAGAAGTTCACCCCCAACAACCCGAACAACCGTAGCGGCCGTCTCTTTCACATGAGTGCGGAAGACGCTCAGGAAGCCCCAAATGTCGTGCTGGGTATGTTCTCTGTTAACTCAATACCTGCAAGAGTGATGTTTGATTGGAGCATCGCATTCATTTGTTACGGAAGATTTTGCATGCACTAGTAAGATTCAACCCATCGGTTTGAAGCATGTCATGGTAGTGCAAATACCTGGATCAACCACTAAAGCTAGAAAAATTTGCAAAGATGTTCCTATCAGAATTCATGAAATAGACTTTTATGCCAATCTGATTGTTCTGGGAACAAAAGGTTTGGAAGTAGTACTGGGTATGGACTGGATGTCCAAACATCATGGACTGATTGATTGTGCCAAGAAGGCCATCACCATGACTAGTAGCACCGGAGTGTTAGTAGAGCACATCTCGAAAAACCCAGAAAGTTTACCAACCAGAGTTTAGCCAAACCCACCTTGGATCAAATCAGGTCGCCTTAGATACCCGATGTTTTCCAGATGACCTACCCGGTATGCCCCCGGATCGGGATATCGAATTTATCATCGAGTTAATCCCTGGAACAGGACCTATAGCCCAGAGAGCTTACAGTATGAACCCGGCAGAATTAGTAGAACTAAAGAAACAACTGGATGATATGTTAGCCAAAGGTTTGATTAGACCAAGTGCATCACCCTGGAGATCACCAGTATTGTTTGTGGACAAGAAGGATGGTGCGATACATTTATGTACGGATTACCGCAAGCTCAATGACGTCACCATCAAGAACAAGTATCCTTTACCCAAGATAGAAGACCTGTTTGACCAGTTGACCGGTGCCACCGTGTTCTCTAAGATTGATCTTAGGACAGGTTACCATCAGCTGAAGATCCGTGCAACGGACATCCCCAAAACTGCCTTCACCACCAGATATGGATTGTATGAGTACAATGTCATGTCATTTGGATTGACCAACGCCCGCTTATTTCATGAATCTCATGAATAAGATCTTCATGAACTTCCTGGATAAGTTCGTCGTTGTCTTCATCGAGGACATCCTTATCTACTCCAAAACCGAAGAAGAACATGAGCAACACCTGGAAGTAGTCTTAGATACTCTTCGGGAACACCAGCTGTACGCCAAGTTCAACAAATGTGAGTTCTGGTTGAAGGAAGTAGGATTCCTGGGACACATCTTGTCAGCAGGAGGAATTGCCGTGGATCCCGCCAATATAAAGACCGTTGCCGAATGGAAAGCCCCAACCACCCAGACTGAGGTCCGTGCATTTCTCGGATTGGCGGGATATTACCCGATTCGTTGATGGATTCTCAAGCATAGCCAGACCGATGACTCAATTATTGAAGAAGGACAAGAAGTTCGAATGGACGAACAAGTGTGAAGAGAGTTTCCAACAGCTCAAGAGCAGACTGACTTCAGCCCCAATACTGATCATGTCGGACATCACCAAACCATTTGATGTGTATTGTGATGCCTCCAAGATTGGTCTTGGATGTGTGTTGATGCAAGAGGGCAAAGTGATCTCGTACCTGTCAAGGCAACTGAAGCAGCATGAACAGAACTATCCGACCCATGACTTAGAGCTAGCAGCCGTCGTGCTAGCCTTGAAAGTATGGCGTCATTACCTCATGGGTAATCGATGCGAGATCTATTCGGATCACAAGAGCTTGAAGTATATCTTCACTCAGAAGGAGCTAAACATGAGGCAAAGGAGATGGTTAGAGTTAATGAAGGATTATGATATGGAAATTCACTATCACCCAGGCAAGGCCAATGTGGTAGCAGATGCTTTGAGTAGACTGCCGTGTCAGTTGAACTCCATGATCGCCGAAGAGCAACCTAGCCTACACCAAGAGTTTGAACAGTTTAGGATGGAGCTAGTTAGTGAAGGTTTTCTCGCCAGCATTGAACTCCAACCCACCTTGATTAGTCAGATCAAGGAAGCCCAGAAAGGAAATGCTAGCATTGACGGAGTCAAAAACCAAATAGCTGCGGGAAAGGCACCAGGATTCACCATAGATGAAGAAGGAGTACTTTCGTACAACGGACGCTTGTGCGTACCGTCAGATTCGGAGTTGAAACAAGTTATTTTGAAGGAAGCCCATGACACCTTGTATTCTATTCACCCCGGAGGTACCAAGATGTACCAGGACCTGAAGGAACAGTTCTGGTGGCATGGAATGAAGCGCGACATCGGGAGCTATGTCGCCAAGTGTGACATCTGTCGAGAGTCAAGGCAGAACATCAACGCCCGCGGGACTGCTACAGCCCCTGCAGATTCCCGAATGGAAGTGGGATTCGGTAGGAATGGACTTCATCACTGGATTGCCCAAATCTAGTAAAGGAAATGATTCTATCTGGGTAGTGGTCGACAGATTGACCAAAGTCGCCCATTTCATCCCCGTCAAGACCACCTACCAAGGACCAAGACTTGCAGAGTTGTATATCTCACGGATAGTCAGCCTGCACGGAACCCCGAAGTCAATAGTATCGATAGAGGATCCCAATTCACCTCCAGATTTTGGCAGAAGGTACATGAAGGACTCGGGACTAGGCTGAACTTCAGCACAGCCTATCACCCGCAGACGGATGGACAGACTGAACGAGTCAACCAGATATTGGAAGATATGCTGAGAGCATGTGTGTTGGAGTATGGATCCAAGTGGGAAGACTGCTTGCCATACGCAGAATTCTCGTACAACAACAGCTATCAAGCCAGTTTGCAAATGGCTCCCTTTGAAGCCCTGTACGGAAGGAAGTGCCGTACCCCTCTGAATTGGTCGGAAGTGGGAGAGAGTCAAGTCTTTGGGCCAGATATTCTCCCGGAAGCTGAAGAGAAGGTTCACAAGATCCGCGAGTACCTCAAGACCGCTCAATCAAGACAGAAAAGCTACGCCGACAAGAGACGCCGAGAGATGACCTTCGAGATCGGAGATTTCGTATATCTCAAAGTGTCCCCCCTTAAAGGAATGCAGAGATTCCAGCTTAGAGGAAAGCTTGCACCCCGTTATGTCGGACCCTTCAAAGTCTTGAGCCGCCGAGGAGAAGTGTCTTATCAACTGGATCTACCAGAAGAGATGTCCGCAGTGCACAATGTGTTTCACATCTCGTTGCTCCGGAAATGCTTAGAGGTACATGAGAAACCGAGGTTTTCAAGAACATCGATCATCGAGCTATCGATATCAACTCAGATTTGACATATCGCGAAGTACCTATTCGCATATTGGAAGAAGCTTTCAGAACCACTCGCACCAGGAGTATTAAGTTTCTGAAGATCCAATGGAGTAACCACACCGAAGAAGAAGCCACTTGGGAGAGAGAAGACTTTATGAAGACTGAGTACCCAGATCTCTTTAGTACCTAGTTTTCTTTAAGATCTCGAGACGAGATCTTTTGTAAGGGGAAGGGTTTGTAACATCCCAAGTTTCAACAATAATAAAATCAAGAGAGAGTTTCAATTATTCAAAATTTGCAACAAACAAAAACTTTTTCTATGCATGTAGTGCCACATATAGATTCATGCATTTAAGTAAAATTCTTTTGTGCAATTGCCATGATGAGTGTTAGTATGCTTAACTATTACTATGTGAACCCTAACCAAGATCACCAAACCCTAATTTGAAGGGAATTGAAGAAAATGGGAAAAACCCATAATTCACTTCACAATATGCCAAAATTCAAATCCTCAACCTAGGCCATAATTGCTTGCTCCCTTGCTTGTAGAATACTTCAATATGATAAACTAACACAATTGCATCATTGGATCAAGAATCAAACACAAGGAAATCAGAAATCTTACATACATATGATAATGGTCACTTGTCCCAAAAATATTTTCTTCACTACTTTACCCCTCTGTTTTTCTCATTTCTTAAACCCAACTTAGTCAACCAAAGCCAGGTCATCCAAGACCTTGTCAAGGTCTACAACTTTCATGTTGACCACCCTCCCTAGAGTTGACTAGGTTGACCAGAATAAAAGTGACAAGTAGGGATGCTGAAATAAAGTGAAGATCATGTCACTTTTGACATTTTGCAAATCAATTCCAAAATGAGTACCACCACCACCAATACCTCACTCTGATTATATAAAAGAGATTCACCAAAAAGAATTTCAAAATTCAAATAAAATTCTCTTGCGGCCATTGTGTCGAACAGGTGGCAGGCATCATTTCCAATTTGAGTTACACCCTATTATCCTCTGGGTTCTTCACTAAACCCCTTTAAACCTGTGATCATCACACACTTCTACAGCCCCTGCACGATCCCAGTACTTGCCTTGGTCGATTAAAGTGAGAGGAGGATGAAAAGAAACCCTAGACTATGCATGCCGTGGCCATGCCGGCCACCTTTGGGCATCCCTCTCTCTGGCCTCCCTTCACTTTTCTTCGTGTCTGCGAGCATCTCTGAAGCACAAGGATCACCGCTCACTCGATCGCCAACGCACGGCATTGCCCAGAACGCCCGCGTCCAAAACCATGCCAGAGCATGCCAGCCAACGCGGTGAGCGCGCTCTGGACGCGCCAGTACGTCGCGCACTCGAGCGCGACCGTCCTCCTCCTGCATCCCTACCACTGCGTCGAGCAACTACTCCACGCCCTCTACCACCTAGACATGCTCAAGCACGCGCAGAGGCCTTGTCACCGTCGTCCTCGTCGGATTATGCCGCGGGTACCGCCACAGACACTGCAAGCGCTCGAGCGATTCCGTAGCCCTATCGCTGCGCCCGCTACACCTAGAGCATCGCCAGGACAACGCCTACACGCTGCCGTCCTTCGCTTGCCTCGCCAGAAGAGCCGCGCCATGGACGCTCCTCCACAGCACCTCGCGGCACACCTCGACACTATAAATAGAGCCACTCCCAGCACGCTCTCTTCACACCACTCGACTCCCCTCTCACCACTGATCCTCTTCACCACCGTAGCTAGTTCAATTACTGCCGGAGGCGCCTCAATTTCAAGATCGGAGCCGCCGGGGGACGCAGCTCACCGTCGACGATAGGCGCCACCCCGAGCTTCGCCAGCTGCACAGCCGCCGCCCTCGACAACGTCGCCTCGCCACCAGTAGAACACCGCGGGAACCCTGGTATGCCCTCCGACCCCCTACTGACGCCGTGAGCTCGCCGGAATCTTGTCGGAGACGACGACACTCACACGCCGTTGATCGCTGCTCAGATCCAACGGCCTAGTTTACGCGTACCGCTTCGCGCGTTAAGAGCCGCTGACGGGTGGCCCCCGCTCGTCAGGCAGCCCACTCGCACCAGATGCGTGTTGGGCCGCGCAGTGATGGTTTAAACCGTTTCGGCCCATTAGGTTTTCCCGCGTGGCCCAAAAATTCAAATATGATTTAACCTATTTAATTCAAATTCAATACAGATGCCAACTTCAAATTTGAATATCTTGAGATCTACTACACCAAATTTAACCAATTTTATATATTCAGAAAGCTCATAAAATTATCTAAATAATGACACTGGCCTCATATCCAAATTCGTATTTAATTTTAAATGATAAAAATAACAAGGCAGGGCCTTTTCTAACTTCAAATAAATATTAAAAATTGGTTATAAATAATTTTGAGTTGATTCCAATTTCAATAAATCACAAATGATGTCCTCTATTTGATTATGCAATAATATAGACATGTTATTTGCATGATCATGGACTAGATGAAATAAAATAGCTATGTAGTCAATTCTAGTGCTTTCTCAACTTGAATTCAAATTTAATAATTAATATGAGAGATATCTTCTCATTTAAATCTTGATCCTAAGTAATACAACCAGAGGGAATGACTTAGAATAATGAACCTCTGATAGCTATTACTTAGAGATTTTAATTCAATTAAATGATAAGTATTAAAACCATGTGAAGTATAGTACTTCAAATATTATACACTCACATATAATAGATATGAAATGTTGACCTTTGGTCAACCTATATTTCATACCTGATTATTATATGAAGAGATTAAATCTTAATATAAGGTAATAAGAGGAACTAAATTCCTCTAAGGAGCTACATACCAAAGTTAAGAAATAATAATAATAAGAGGAATTTATTTTTTATAAGAAATCATACAACAATCCACCATGCCATGTTGATTGATGATAAAACTAGTGTGAAAATTCTTTTAAGTGTTTCTAGTATCGTATGTGGGCTTGGTTTAGTATTTATATCTCGTATTCGTATATAGACGCTAGTAACGAGGAGTATCAAGAGGAGGAAGCCTACTCCCAAGAAGAAGAGGAGAACTTTGATCACTACTCAGCTCAAGGCAAGCTAATAATCTTGCTAACCACCATGATGCAAGCTCTACAAGAGCAATGCACCATCACCCCTTTAAATTTATGTTTTACCTATCCCATGTTTTTACCTTGCAATTCCTTTTGCTTACTTATTTCAAGGTATTTTGAATGTATGATTTTACTTGGTATAGAGTAGAACAAGATCAAAGGTTATCTTAGAAACCATCAAAGCTAGATAGCACCCCTCATGATATAGTTGCTAGCGCTAATCAATTAAAATTTGGACTACTCTAGATGGGAACATGTGACTTTGAAATGAAGTTGAAACCTTGGAATGATGGTTCATTCCATTGAATGACTTTGAAGGTGAATATGACCAAGAGAAGATGGTGATTTTTGATATAAAACTGATATGGGTTTGCATGCGATACCTTTCCAATTATACAAGTACCCCCACAATACCTGATTATGGGTAGGGCTTAACTAGAAACTTGTGTATTTTAGTATGGGTTCCCTCTAAACAAGCATCATAGGGGTTACGCCGAGGCTGCCTCCGTATATGAGAAATGATGTGAATATGAGGTGAATGTACGACCCAAGAACTGTGCAGTTCCCGGGTTAATGGTTCTCACCGGAGGCCAACCTCATGGGGAGAGGTGCCTATACTAGGACATATAAGTGAAAGGTTATGGTTGATGATCCGCGCACTGAGTTACGATGATTCGGGGTTATCCTCGACAGATGTAATCAAAAGTTGTGGCACAAGAGTACAACCTCTGCAGAGTGTTAAAGCTATTCAAATAGCCGTGTCCGCGGTTATGGACGGTTGGAAGGGCCATACTATTTCCGTTATCAGAATTACTTTCAAAATGATGAAGGTGAATGGTGAATTGACTTGGATCCCAAATGAATTGTGGGAATGACACTAATGTTCCCACTTGAGTTAGTCTAGCCAATAATGGGTGTTTACTAAATGTTTATCAAATGAAAACTTGGCTTTATGCAAATAAACCTAGAGCTTAGTACCCCTTACTACACTTAATATGTTTTACCTTAGTATTAGTTTGCGAGTACTTTAAAAGTACTCATGGCTTTGCCCTGGCTATTCAAATGCCAGACTTTGAAGAGGAGCAACAGTATCAGGATGACGGACAGCAGGATGTCTACGATAACTAGGATCGTCTTCTAACGTCAAGCGTTGCCTGTGGAATATATAGTCCACTACTACTACGCTTCCGCTACTTATTTGTGTTGTTGAACAATCTATTTGTGTAATAGTGAATCATGTGATCCCTTGTTGTAAGACCTTATGTGTTGTAATAAATGATGACTCTGAACTACTTACTATTATGTCTCGCAAAAACAATCTTCCTGGGATTGCGATGTATGATGTAATAGGGCATCCGGACTTAAAATCCGGGTGTTGACACCCCTCTACCTCTCCCCTCTCTGGCCCAAACGCCACCGGCCCCTCCCTCTCTCTCACACGCCCAGAACCCTAGCCGAGCGCACGCGCGCGCCACGCTGGCAGGGACATGATGGCGCGGAGCCTCGCTCGACGCGCCATCAACCTCGTCTGCCGCGCACCGCCTCGACTCCCCTCCCCTGCTGACGCTATCAGGGCGACGTCACCGTGGGGCCAGAGCGTGACGCCAGCCCCTGGGCGCCCGTTGGCCATCGACGCTGCCCACCCCACTACCGTTCCCCCTCTCTGCCTATAAAACCCCACCGAGCGCCACCTCTCTCCCTTCAGCTCCCACTCTCACCATGCCGCAAGGCTGCCCGACCCTCTCCCTGGTTGCTCGAGCGGCAGCCCCGCCGTTGCCGTCGCGTCGCCGAGACGCTCACCGCGGTCACCGCGCGGGTGACGCGCAGGAGGTCGCCACCACGGCGCCAACGCCACCCCTCTCCCTTGTTTCTCTTCACCAGCACCACCTCCTACCGCCCCTAACCCTCTCCGTTGCCCTCCGCCTTGCAGATCCGCAGCGGAGCGACGACACCGACGACATACCGGCGACGCCCGTGACGCAGACGCCGCCAAACGAGACGACGCCGACGTGTCCGAGCCTCGCCAGCACGTCCACGGGCTGCACACCCACGCCGCCAAGCCACCTACGCCGAGCCATGCCACCGCCAGCCGCTGGTAAGCCGTCGCGCCGCCCCCTTTCTTCTCCCGCGCCGGCGAGCGCCGCAGCCGTCGAGAACACGCCGGATCTGGGCCGTCGGATCCAGATCGGACGGGCGCATGTCGCATGCACGGCCACGTCGGCGTGCATGGCCACGTCCGCCGGCCTGGCCCGCCACGGGCCCCCGGCCTTTTTCTTTTTTTCTTTTTTTCCGCGGCCACCGGAGAGCCCCACTGGGCCGGCCCATCTGCACAGCACCGCACGGCCCAGGGCGTTCCCGCCCTTTTTAATTTTTGAAAATTTATTAAACAGAAATTAAAAATGGAAATCTTCCAGTATACTGTTTTGTTAATAAAAATAGTTTGGTAGCTCTGATTGACATGAATCCAATTGCATTAGAACCAGTATGAATTTATCTCTCAAATGCCACTGGCCTTGTATTTTTAGAATTTTTGTAAAATTTCTGATGTATTAAACATGATCACTGTATTCTGGTTAGTATTCTTAATTCCAAAAATTGAAAAATTAATATTTTTGGATGAATCCAATTGTGTTAATCTTGTATTGTTACTGTGCATCCAAGAAAAATATCATTGGTCTCTGTTCATAAAATTTTGTCTCTGGTTATAAGTGTATGTGTGTCACATGCAATGATAGGTTTAAATTTGGATTGTTTTATTTAAACCATTACCCCTATTTGATTTGAATTTAAACCACCCATCTTTATTTACTGCCAAACAACTCCCCTGCATGTTTTGCATATTTTATTAAGTTACCCTTGGTTCCCTTGTTTGTGTATTGATTATGTGTACCGTTTACTTTTGCGACGCTAGATACGAACGAGGGTGAAGTGGAAGGGGAGGATTTTGGAGAAGATCTTGAGGAAGACCAGGGACAAGCCAACCAAGGCAAGCCATCTTTGAACTCTGAATTGGTGTCTAGTTGGGTGTCATTTGTTGATGTCCAAAGCACCTTGATCTCTATGTGTGTTGTTTCCCATATATTGTCATCTATGTGTGATTCCAAGTGGGGTACTCCCTAGTGGTGATACTCCACTATTATCTTGTGTTATTGGAATGCATGGTATCATGGCCGTGTCATTCTAGTGAAGGTATCTAGTTCATTTATCTTGTTTATATCTCATTTCTAGAGGATAGCCGACACTACCACTACATTGTTGGGATAGAGGTATCAATGCCATGATCTTGGTGTATTCTCAAAATGAGATGAATATGCCCAACCCTAATGATTTGGTTAATTCCTACACAAATTTAAACTAGTAATATAGCAATCCTAAAATCTGAAATCTAATCCAATAATTGTTGACACACACATGCTTATCTCAAGCAAGTGTGAATCCTCTTTTGCCCCTCACCCACAACCCATGAAAGGGCTATGGTTGTCATTTCGGCAACATAGATAATTGTAGATTTCCTCTCATGAAACTTTAGGATGGGAACCCCTCAAGGTTTACCTTGTTGTAAATGTTTTGAGAAAACCTTGAGTGAGGGAAGCTTACTCAAGTGTAAAGTTTATGAAAGCAAAGGCTTTTGGTAAAGGTGTTGGAAACGTGTTGTGTGGATGTTGATATGAGGAAAGTTAAGGTGTTATGGGAAAAACGAGCACTGCGTATAAGTGTTCGCCGAACCAACTTTACAGCGCAGCCACATCACCCAAAGTGGGCACGGGATTAGTCTGTAGTTTGTCAAAGTTGACGTGAGACCCCTTCATAACTCTCTAGGAGGGTCACGAAGACCTCTGACGCAGGGTTGCGCTCTGAAGGAGGCAATACACCGTAGTTGTCTATAGCCGGAGGATTACTGAGGGTCTTCCGTCGTGGCGCCGGAGATACGCTCAAAAAGGAGGTATGCTGCCGGGGTGCCGGGAAGGGGTAAGCCCACAGGGAAGGACTCATGTCAATGGAGGCAAGCAAAAGACTATGACTGACTATCCGAGACTCGCATACTTTCGTATGACGAACCGGGGATGATCCCGGCGGATTTGTCGGTTCTTGTGGAGAAAGTGTGCAAACTCTGCAGAGTCAAAACTATTCGAATAGCCGCGTCCGCGGTCATGGACAAGTTGAAAAGGCCAACCTTAACCTGGGCTTTGAGTTTTGTTTTGACAAGTGATTTGCAAAGAAAGTGTTGTGTTGAATGTACCGGAAGGGTACCGGAAAGGTGTGTGTGTCGACCATATGGAGATGGTCGCCGAAAAAAAAAGAAAGTGGGAACCTCTACTAATGTTTCATGAAAAAGGAATCTTCTTCAATAAAGATATAGAGATGTCATAGGACTTCCCCAGCATCTCCATCAATGGAGATGGCGGAATGCTAACTCTTCTTCAACAAAGATATAGAGGTGTCATAGGAACATCTTAGTGTCCCCTTCAACTGCGATGTGGGATGCTATATCCACAAGAGAAACTAATTTTCTTTCACATGCTATATCCACAAGAGAAGCTAATTCTCTTTCACATGCTATATCCACAAGAGAAACTAATTCTCTTTCACATGCTATATCCACAAGAGAAACTAATTCTCTTTCACATGCTATATCCACGAGAGAAACTGATGCATGCTATAACCACGAGAGAAACTATCGTTCCTCTCTCGCCTCCTTTAGCTAGTTTATGTTAGCACCCCCTTGTGATGGTTTGCGAGTACAATTCCAAATGTACTCACGGCTTTGTCCCTGGCTATTTACTTGGCCAGACTATGAGGAGGACTTCGAAGATGACGGAGGCTACCAGGACGACTATGCGACCTAGGACGATCTCCAAGTCAGCTGCCTGTAGGTCTAAAGGCGTGACTTGGGCCCGACGATGATGACGTGTATCCGCTGCTATGTTTGTGTGAACTTGCCCGTTGTGGCATTTATGTAAGACTGGGTCATGTGACCCCTTTTATTGTAAGACTATTTATTTGGTACTTGTAATGGATGATTGTAATCTGGATATTCAGTTCGGTTATGTTCTCACGGCAGAATGATCATGGGGTCGTGAGAGATATGCATAACAGGGTATTTCGGACATGTAGTCCGGGGTCCCCACAAGGCGGGTTTTAGCGGTTGATCGGGGAATTTGCACTATCATGGGTCGTCTTAGGTGGGTGGTTGTCATCCCACTTTTCTTAACAAAGGGTTCGGTAACGAAAGAATGTGATGCTCCGGAATCAAATAAAACTCGGGCAGGAGTGGAGTGGACTAGGAACATACCCATCACAATGCCCGGAGTCTCCTCAGCTTCCTCGGTGTTGACGTGATTCAGATGTCCTTTAGCTGCGTTGGCCTGTTTCTTGACCATCGGCTTCTTTCAGGTGCAGTTCTGGCTTGAGCTTGGTTTGTCCTAGGTGCATTGGTGCGCTGAGGTGCATTCATCTTAGTAGGACACTCGCGAGAGAAGTGTCCTGGTTTCCCACAAGTGAAACAACCATCTCCAGGAGTATGAGCTGAACGATTGGGGTTGTAGTTGTTGGAGCGATAAGCTAGGGCTGATGCTGGGGTCCTCTGAGGTGGGTTGGCAGGTCTTGATGGGGGCGGACTGCGGTACTTGGGGTTGCTGGGCCCACTCTGTTGCTGTTGCATCTTGCGCTTTCTGGTTTCATAGGCAGCCTTGCGCTTAGACTCCACCATAACGGCGGCATCCACAAGCGCTTCCAAGTCAGGGTAAGGTACAGCCACGAGGATACTCTGGATTTCCTCATGCAGACCATTCAGGAAACGATCTCGCTTCTTCTCATCAGTGTCGGTGTCTTGAGGGGCATACCTCGCCAAGGTGTTAAACTTGTAGAGATACTCCACCACATTGGAGTTGTTCTGTTTCAGGTTGAAAAACTCATCACGCTTCATCTTGATCAAACCAGTGGGAATGTGAGCTTTGCGGAACTTGGTGGTGAATTCCTCCCAGTTGATGACATGATCAACGTCTTGCATGGCATTGACTTTCTCCCACCATGCTATTGCGGGTCCAGAGAGAAAGTGAGTGGCAAGAAGGACCTTCTCATGTTCTGCAACATCAGCGACTTCAAGGTTGTTCTCAATGGTGTGGAGCCAGTCGTCCGCGTCGAGGGGAGCGGTGCACTTAGAGAACACGGGTGGGTTGGTGTTCTGGAAATCCCTAAGGCGTGACCTTGGAGCTTCCTCGCCATATCCTTCTCCTTCTTCACTGTT
Organism: Lolium multiflorum; assembly: GCA_030979885.1. NCBI lineage: Eukaryota > Viridiplantae > Streptophyta > Magnoliopsida > Poales > Poaceae > Lolium > Lolium multiflorum. Next base: position 10,291 of record JAUUTY010001047.1, on the reverse strand, counting down.
GCGGTTTCCCGCGGCGGCTTGAGCAATCTGCCGAAGGGCAGAGAGGTTGGCTTCACTTGGCGAGAACGTTGACGATCCTCCAACAGAAGGCGCGGGATCTGGGTCATTTTAGGATCCGGGGGTGGTGGTGGCGGAGCGTTTGAGTTTCGGCGGGTGTCAACCATCTGATGAATCAAGGTATGAGATAACGGAACAACTTTGATGCGCGTAGATGTACACGTCCGTTGGGAACCCCAAGAGGAAGGTATGATGCGCACAGCAGTTTTCCCTCAGAAAGAAACCAAGGTTTAATCGAACCAGGAGGAGCCAAGAAGCACGTTGAAGGTTGATGGTGGCGAAATGTGATGCGGCGCAACACCGGGGATTCCGGCGCCAACGTGGAACCTGCACAACACAACCAAAGTACTTTGCCCAACGAAACAGTGAGGTTGTCAATCTCACCGCTTTGTAACAAAGGATTAACCGTATTGTGTGGAAGATGATTGTTTGCGAAGAAAACAGAAAGAACAATTGCAGTAGATTGTATGCGATGAAGAATAGGACCGGGGTCCACAGCTCACTAGAGTGTCTCTCCCATAAGATAAAAGCATGTTGGGTGAACAAATTACAGCGGGAAATTGACAAATAGAGAGGGCATAACATTGCACATACATGATATGATAAATATAGTGAGATTTAATCAGGCATTACGACAAAGTACATAGACCGCCATCCAACATGCATCTATGCCTAAAAAGTCCACCTTCAGGTTATCATCCGAACCCCTTCTAGTATTAAGTTGCAAGTAACAGACAATTGCATTAAGTATGGTGCGTAATGTAATCAACAACTACATCCTTAGACATAGCATCAATGTTTTATCCCTAGTGGCAACAGCACATCCACAACCTTAGAACTTTCGGTCACTGTCCCACATTTAATGGAGGCATGAACCCACTATCGAGCATAAATACTCCCTCTTGGAGTTAAGAGCAAAACTTGGCCAGAGCCTCTACTAATAACGGAGAGCATGCAAGATCATAAACAACACATAGGTAATAGATTGATAATCACCATAACATAGTATTCTCTATCCATCGGATCCCGACAAACACAACATATAGTATTACGATAGATGATCTTGATCATGTTAGGCAGCTCACAAGATCCAACAATGAATCACAATTAGGAGAAGACGACCATCTAGCTACTGCTATGGACCCATAGTCCAGGGGTGAACTACTCACTCATCACTCCGGAGGCGATCATGGCGATGAAGAGTCCTCCGGGAGATGATTCCCTCGCCGGCAGGGTGTCGGAGGCGATCTCCCGAATCCCCGAGATGGGATTGGCGGCGGCGTCTCTCGAAGGTTTTCCGTATCGTGGCTCTCGGCACAGAGGGTTTCGCGACGAAGACTTTGAAGTCGGAAGGGCAACGCGGGGGCCACACGAGGGCCCCACACGCAGGGCCGCGCGGCCAAGGCCCGGGCCGCGCCGCCCTAGTGTGGCGGCGCCTCGTGGCCCCACTTCCTTCCTCTCGGTCTTCTGGAAGCTTCGTGCAAAAATAGGACCCTGGGCGTTGATTTCGTCCAATTCCGAGAATATTTCCTTACTAGGATTTCTGAAACCAAAAACAGCAACTGGCTCTTCGGCATCTTGTTAATAGGTTAGTGCCGGAAAATGCGTAAATACGACATATAATATCTTTACTATTAAATACAAATACGACCGTGGTACGTCGCATTGGTTCCGTGGAGGTCGCTCCGCGATCGATCCCCTGGTGTGGGCCGCAAAAAAAAAACAATGAGCTGGGCCTATTTCTATTGCAAGATGCGCACAAGTCAGAGAAACGGGGAAGAGAATCAGGGAAACTCATGGTCTCCTCCTATGCCCGTGCGAATAACGGAATAAGAAACAGGGAACTGCCAACCCACCCTACCCCGCATCGCCGCCGCCGTCAGAAAACAGGAGAGCGAAGGGGATGCTACCGGCCTGATCTTTCCCTCCATCTCCTTCCTCCTCCACACCCGCCATGTCTTCCCCAACTCCTCTGATCGGAACGGCAAGAGAAGGAATCGACCCGTCTAGGTCAGGACGCGCTGGCGGTAGCCCGTCGATGCGTCAATGCGGGCGAGCGCCACATTGGATGCCGTGGTCAAGCTCGGTAGGGTAGCGATGGCGCTTACTTACGGAGGCAGACCAGGGGATGCGCATCATCTTGGCGCAGGTTGCAGGAAGGGGCAGCGGATGTCGGGACGCGCTTGCGGTTGACCCGTCAAGCACCGTCGATGCGGTCGAGCACCGATGGCGCTTACTTACGGCGGCAGACCCGGGGATGCAACTCATCTTGCCACTGGAATAGAGGAGGAGGAGGGCAACCAAGAGGTTCCAAGGCATGCTCCGAGCCAACAGTGCGAGGGCCAGAAAATACCGACGCCAAATTTTATCACCCTATGTCTTCGCGACGGCTGTCGACAGCGTGCGGGATTGAAGTAGATGAGCTCGCCAGGAAATCGCCTGATGCTTGGTCTGCTCTCCTCCCAATCGTCAATGGTGTTCTTCAGAATATATGAACAGAGAAGTGTAGGCTGCTGTAGCTAACGACACGGGCAGCGGAGGGCAACATGGTGCCGACGGTAACAGAGTTGCTAGACTGCGTCCACTTCAGCATGTACCAAATTATTGTTGTCAGCGTGGTCCGATCAAGGCCTAATTGATAAGTCATTGCCAGCATCTGCTTTGACGGAATTAACATTATCATGGCATGGACTAGGATCCTGCTGACTGTCGGCATCAATATGAGGACATCCAGTTCATTCAGATGGCTTGAACGGAGCAACAACACAAGGTGCAGTGAGCTGACCTATAGAAAATCTAGGATGTGCAACAATCCCATCTGGAGAGGACATTTTGAACAAGAGCAGTCTCAACTTCCATCAGTTCTAACACGTTGGCCTGAGTGTTCTGCACTTCTGCCCCACAGAAATCTTTCTAGGAGTGGGTGCCCCTTGTTCTTTCAGAGGAGATGATGTTTCACGAGTCTCAGGCTTGACTGCAACTTTTCACCTCTCACTAGATGGTGAAGGATTTTATGCATTTTCAAGAGCACTATTTTTAGAGTGAGTAGTCACTAATTTAAGATCACATTCCAATAAACCAATCTCAAGTTCAGTCTTTTGGAGCTCCTTGGTAAGGATTTCTTTTCAGGGACTGCAGTTAAACATGCAACAGAGTAGTGAGCAATCAAGAAATTTGATGAGTATGATTTCTACAGGCTCAATAATAAAAGTACCATGACACTAGCACTGGAGGATTAATGTGTTGTTGTAACTACAAGAATTTCAACTAAATCAAAGAGGAAAGTGTAAGGGGATGGAAAGAAATGATGTCTAAATCAAAGAGGAAAGTGTAAGGGGATGGAAAGAAGAGCTCAGCGGAGTTCGCCGTATGCCAAGTTTAAGGAACAACAACACTAAGAAAAAACATGGAGCAATTACCGGTATCAGCACTAAGATCAACAACACTCGGTGGAGACACCCAGCTTGCTGTACGTCAGAGTTTCATCCTACTACAACCATTTTTTTATTGGATCTTGCTGGAGATGAGTAGAAAAACATGGAGCAATTACCGGTACCAGCTGCCCTCTACAACCTGGGCAGGTGCAGAACAGTCCGCAACACCACGCTTAATTCAGTGAGTCTGAGTTTTGAAATCAATCTGGTCCTCCTAGCAGTGTCTGGGAGGTACTTTGCTCAGCGAGTCTCCACTAAATAGTACTATCACACATTGGTTATCATTACGGTTTACTAGGGTAAACACTACACAACGTTTCAATTTTATAGCTATTGCCCTCAGCGCATGGCTTTTTTATTTAGTTTTCAATTTTGGGCAAAACTAAAAGAAATCGGATTCTCTAGAAAATATGCACTCCACGTTTTGGCTAAAATACATAATTTTTAAATATTTTCAAGTTTAGTATGTTCAGATATTTATTAGCCGATTCAATCCATGAGAAATGACGTTGTTTAAATTTATTTTTAGTCAAATTTAAACTAAAACAACAAGACTTATTATGGATCAGATGGAGTATTAAATTACAATAGATGGTAATGGTATGTTGCTCAATTAGACATGAAAACAATCAACTATGAATAAAAGAGCCTAAAATAATTTAGTAGACAAATAACCCGTAGCCAATAGCAATGTTTGGGTTTATTCCTTTTCTGCATTAACCATCTACATGAGAGGGAGCGGTAGATTAAGGAGTGCGGGCTCCTTGCCATGTCGAAGCTTCATCTTCCGCTCCCCGTAGCAACACACGGGCACTATGCTAGTTTACTATCAAATACAAATACGACCGTGGTACGTCGCATTGGTTCCGTGGAGGTCGCTCCGCGATCGATCCCCTGGTGTGGGCCGCAAAAAAAAAACAATGAGCTGGGCCTATTTCTATTGCAAGATGCGCACAAGTCAGAGAAACAGGGAAGAGAATCAGGGAAACTCATGGTCTCCTCCTATGCCCGTGCGAATAACGGAATAAGAAACAGGGAACTGCCAACCCACGCTACCCCGCATCGCCGCCGCCGTCAGAAAACAGGAGAGCGAAGGGGATGCTACCGGCCTGATCTTTCCCTCCATCTCCTTCCTCCTCCACACCCGCCATGTCTTCCCCAACTCCTCTGATCGGAACGGCAAGAGAAGGAATCGACCCGTCTAGGTCAGGACGCGCTGGCGGTAGCCCGTCGATGCGTCAATGCGGGCGAGCGCCACATTGGATGCCGTGGTCAAGCTCGGTAGGGTAGCGATGGCGCTTACTTACGGAGGCAGACCAGGGGATGCGCATCATCTTGGCGCAGGTTGCAGGAAGGGGCAGCGGATGTCGGGACGCGCTTGCGGTTGACCCGTCAAGCACCGTCGATGCGGTCGAGCACCGATGGCGCTTACTTACGGCGGCAGACCCGGGGATGCAACTCATCTTGCCACTGGAATAGAGGAGGAGGAGGGCAACCAAGAGGTTCCAAGGCATGCTCCGAGCCAACAGTGCGAGGGCCAGAAAATACCGACGCCAAATTTTATCACCCTATGTCTTCGCGACGGCTGTCGACAGCGTGCGGGATTGAAGTAGATGAGCTCGCCAGGAAATCGCCTGATGCTTGGTCTGCTCTCCTCCCAATCGTCAATGGTGTTCTTCAGAATATATGAACAGAGAAGTGTAGGCTGCTGTAGCTAACGACACGGGCAGCGGAGGGCAACATGGTGCCGACGGTAACAGAGTTGCTAGACTGCGTCCACTTCAGCATGTACCAAATTATTGTTGTCAACGTGGTCCGATCAAGGCCTAATTGATAAGTCATTGCCGACGGAATTAACATTATCATGGCATGGACTAGGATCCTGCTGACTGTCGGCATCAATATGAGGACATCCAGTTCATTCAGATGGCTTGAACGGAGCAACAACACAAGGTGCAGTGAGCTGACCTATAGAAAATCTAGGATGTGCAACAATCCCATCTGGAGAGGACATTTTGAACAAGAGCAGTCTCAACTTCCATCAGTTCTAACACGTTGGCCTGAGTGTTCTGCACTTCTGCCCCACAGAAATCTTTCTAGGAGTGGGTGCCCCTTGTTCTTTCAGAGGAGATGATGTTTCACGAGTCTCAGGCTTGACTGCAACTTTTCACCTCTCACTAGATGGTGAAGGATTTTATGCATTTTCAAGAGCACTATTTTTAGAGTGAGTAGTCACTAATTTAAGATCACATTCCAATAAACCAATCTCAAGTTCAGTCTTTTGGAGCTCCTTGGTAAGGATTTCTTTTCAGGGACTGCAGTTAAACATGCAACAGAGTAGTGAGCAATCAAGAAATTTGATGAGTATGATTTCTACAGGCTCAATAATAAAAGTACCATGACACTAGCACTGGAGGATTAATGTGTTGTTGTAACTACAAGAATTTCAACTAAATCAAAGAGGAAAGTGTAAGGGGATGGAAAGAAATGATGTCTAAATCAAAGAGGAAAGTGTAAGGGGATGGAAAGAAGAGCTCAGCGGAGTTCGCCGTATGCCAAGTTTAAGGAACAACAACACTAAGAAAAAACATGGAGCAATTACCGGTATCAGCACTAAGATCAACAACACTCGGTGGAGACACCCAGCTTGCTGTACGTCAGAGTTTCATCCTACTACAACCATTTTTTTATTGGATCTTGCTGGAGATGAGTAGAAAAACATGGAGCAATTACCGGTACCAGCTGCCCTCTACAACCTGGGCAGGTGCAGAACAGTCCGCAACACCACGCTTAATTCAGTGAGTCTGAGTTTTGAAATCAATCTGGTCCTCCTAGCAGTGTCTGGGAGGTACTTTGCTCAGCGAGTCTCCACTAAATAGTACTATCACACATTGGTTATCATTACGGTTTACTAGGGTAAACACTACACAACGTTTCAATTTTATAGCTATTGCCCTCAGCGCATGGCTTTTTTATTTAGTTTTCAATTTTGGGCAAAACTAAAAGAAATCGGATTCTCTAGAAAATATGCACTCCACGTTTTGGCTAAAATACATAATTTTTAAATATTTTCAAGTTTAGTATGTTCAGATATTTATTAGCCGATTCAATCCATGAGAAATGACGTTGTTTAAATTTATTTTTAGTCAAATTTAAACTAAAACAACAAGACTTATTATGGATCAGATGGAGTATTAAATTACAATAGATGGTAATGGTATGTTGCTCAATTAGACATGAAAACAATCAACTATGAATAAAAGAGCCTAAAATAATTTAGTAGACAAATAACCCGTAGCCAATAGCAATGTTTGGGTTTATTCCTTTTCTGCATTAACCATCTACATGAGAGGGAGCGGTAGATTAAGGAGTGCGGGCTCCTTGCCATGTCGAAGCTTCATCTTCCGCTCCCCGTAGCAACACACGGGCACTATGCTAGTTTACTATCAAATACAAATACGACCGTGGTACGTCGCATTGGTTCCATGGAGGTCGCTCCGCGATCGATCCCCTGGTGTGGGCCGCAAAAAAAAAACAATGAGCTGGGCCTATTTCTATTGCAAGATGCGCACAAGTCAGAGAAACAGGGAAGAGAATCAGGGAAACTCATGGTCTCCTCCTATGCCCGTGCGAATAACGGAATAAGAAACAGGGAACTGCCAACCCACGCTACCCCGCATCGCCGCCGCCGTCAGAAAACAGGAGAGCGAAGGGGATGCTACCGGCCTGATCTTTCCCTCCATCTCCTTCCTCCTCCACACCCGCCATGTCTTCCCCAACTCCTCTGATCGGAACGGCAAGAGAAGGAATCGACCCGTCTAGGTCAGGACGCGCTGGCGGTAGCCCGTCGATGCGTCAATGCGGGCGAGCGCCACATTGGATGCCGTGGTCAAGCTCGGTAGGGTAGCGATGGCGCTTACTTACGGAGGCAGACCAGGGGATGCGCATCATCTTGGCGCAGGTTGCAGGAAGGGGCAGCGGATGTCGGGACGCGCTTGCGGTTGACCCGTCAAGCACCGTCGATGCGGTCGAGCACCGATGGCGCTTACTTACGGCGGCAGACCCGGGGATGCAACTCATCTTGCCACTGGAATAGAGGAGGAGGAGGGCAACCAAGAGGTTCCAAGGCATGCTCCGAGCCAACAGTGCGAGGGCCAGAAAATACCGACGCCAAATTTTATCACCCTATGTCTTCGCGACGGCTGTCGACAGCGTGCGGGATTGAAGTAGATGAGCTCGCCAGGAAATCGCCTGATGCTTGGTCTGCTCTCCTCCCAATCGTCAATGGTGTTCTTCAGAATATATGAACAGAGAAGTGTAGGCTGCTGTAGCTAACGACACGGGCAGCGGAGGGCAACATGGTGCCGACGGTAACAGAGTTGCTAGACTGCGTCCACTTCAGCATGTACCAAATTATTGTTGTCAACGTGGTCCGATCAAGGCCTAATTGATAAGTCATTGCCGACGGAATTAACATTATCATGGCATGGACTAGGATCCTGCTGACTGTCGGCATCAATATGAGGACATCCAGTTCATTCAGATGGCTTGAACGGAGCAACAACACAAGGTGCAGTGAGCTGACCTATAGAAAATCTAGGATGTGCAACAATCCCATCTGGAGAGGACATTTTGAACAAGAGCAGTCTCAACTTCCATCAGTTCTAACACGTTGGCCTGAGTGTTCTGCACTTCTGCCCCACAGAAATCTTTCTAGGAGTGGGTGCCCCTTGTTCTTTCAGAGGAGATGATGTTTCACGAGTCTCAGGCTTGACTGCAACTTTTCACCTCTCACTAGATGGTGAAGGATTTTATGCATTTTCAAGAGCACTATTTTTAGAGTGAGTAGTCACTAATTTAAGATCACATTCCAATAAACCAATCTCAAGTTCAGTCTTTTGGAGCTCCTTGGTAAGGATTTCTTTTCAGGGACTGCAGTTAAACATGCAACAGAGTAGTGAGCAATCAAGAAATTTGATGAGTATGATTTCTACAGGCTCAATAATAAAAGTACCATGACACTAGCACTGGAGGATTAATGTGTTGTTGTAACTACAAGAATTTCAACTAAATCAAAGAGGAAAGTGTAAGGGGATGGAAAGAAATGATGTCTAAATCAAAGAGGAAAGTGTAAGGGGATGGAAAGAAGAGCTCAGCGGAGTTCGCCGTATGCCAAGTTTAAGGAACAACAACACTAAGAAAAAACATGGAGCAATTACCGGTATCAGCACTAAGATCAACAACACTCGGTGGAGACACCCAGCTTGCTGTACGTCAGAGTTTCATCCTACTACAACCATTTTTTTATTGGATCTTGCTGGAGATGAGTAGAAAAACATGGAGCAATTACCGGTACCAGCAGCCCTCTACAACCTGGGCAGGTGCAGAACAGTCCGCAGCACCACGCTTAATTCAGTGAGTTTGAGTTTTGAAATCAATCTGGTCCTCCTAGCAGTGTCTGGGAGGTACTTTGCTCAGCGAGTCTCCACTAAATAGTACTATCACACATTGGTTATCATTACGGTTTACTAGGGTAAACACTACACAACGTTTCAATTTTATAGCTATTGCCCTCAGCGCATGGCTTTTTTATTTAGTTTTCAATTTTGGGCAAAACTAAAAGAAATCGGATTCTCTAGAAAATATGCACTCCACGTTTTGGCTAAAATACATAATTTTTAAATATTTTCAAGTTTAGTATGTTCAGATATTTATTAGCCGATTCAATCCATGAGAAATGACGTCGTTTAAATTTATTTTTAGTCAAATTTAAACTAAAACAACAAGACTTATTATGGATCAGATGGAGTATTAAATTACAATAGGTGGTAATGGTATGTTGCTCAATTAGACATGAAAACAATCAACTATGAATAAAAGAGCCTAAAATAATTTAGTAGACAAATAACCCGTAGCCAATAGCAATGTTTGGGTTTATTCCTTTTCTGCATTAACCATCTACATGAGAGGGAGCGGTAGATTAAGGAGTGCGGGCATGGATGGCCAGATCCTTGCCATGTCGAAGCTTCATCTTCCGCGCCCCGTAGCAACGCACGGGCACTATGCTAGTGTGTATAAAACATGCAGATATCATCAATAATGTAGCATGGAACATAAGAAATTATCGATACGTCGGAGACGTATCAAACTTCAATGAGCAAGATCTTTCCAAGGGGATTGGGAAGGTTAATGCATGCAAGGGGAATTTAAAACAAAAGTTGAAGAAGCAAAACAAGACAATCAAAGAAGCAATCATCATCCATCATTCATACTACCAAAAGGGGTTATAGTTCACAACCAACACATGGTCACATAAGGACCAACAAAGTACGTCGCATCATGTGGGACAACTTAACATAAAACAAGTCTCGAGGGTGCACATCTAGAAATCATCAAGAGGGGCGGAAAGGCCATCAAACGGGGGCTCCTCGGGATCTTCCTCATCATCCGGAGTGGCCTCCACGGTGTGAAGGGGCTCGGGGTCCTCGGGCTCGTCGTTGATGAAGGCGCGGTCATCATCGTCCTCCTCTTCATCATGCCCGTCCCCTATGAGTCCCTCCTCCTCCATGAAGTCGTCATCGTCGCTGATGAGGGCGGTGTTCTCCTTGCGGATGTCCTCGCCGTCATCCTGGAGGATCTCGAGCTTGTCTTCGGCGTCGCGGAGGGTGGCCTTGAGGTGCATGACCTTGACCTTCAACATGTAGTTGGCCTCACGGACGCGGAGCTTCTGCTTCTGCTGGCGGCGGTGCTTGAGCTTGGCCAGCTTCAGGTCCATCTTGAGTCCCTCAAGCTCATGCTTC